>CM073203.1:1800000-2012418 GCA_037042915.1 Auricularia sp. M13 | reverse complement strand
GGCCAGGCAGGAAGTCCTGGCCTGCGAAGGCCAGGCAGGAAGTCCTAGCCTGTGCAGGCCAGGCAAGATTTCCTGCCTGGTATGCCTGGAACCCCCTCTATAACCTAACCTAACCCTAACCGGCACCAACTCCGGAATGTTTTCTGAGGGCGTCGATAAATTTCTGACGTTCCGCCGACCGGCTATCTCCGATATTGCGTCCCCTGGAAGCTTTTCATCCTGATACCATCGGGATCGGGCGACATATTAATATCTTCCGGGACCTCGGCCCACTCGCAGCGGCACGACCGGTGCACCGATTCGCACGGTTGAAACTGTTCCGGGGAGCTGGAATTTTTCTCGTCGCAGATCCGACATGCGGCATCACGATCGCCGAGAAAGACGGGCACGCTTCCAATCGGCCTTGCTGGACGAGACCAAGTCGGAAGAACGTATTCAGCCCCCGTTGCGTGGGACTTCCCGTCGCCTGGCCAAAGATGCTCGGACTATCGGCAGGGTCCTTTTGCCTTCTGCCAGCCAAACACAGCCGATCGGTGGGCAGACCGACAGGCTCCCGAGCCGCGCACCCCCAAAACCCCCAAATCGAGGCCAGTCCGACAGCGTCGGCGGGCTTCGGATTCTGCGATTCTGTGCCATTTCCCCTGCAAATGAGCCCCCAGCGTCCCGACATGGTGCGCAGAGAAGTTTCAGGCCTCGACGAGCGCCAGGGACGAAGCCAGACCCAGTTCGGCATCTGCAAATCCTGCGGCAGAGTGCGATCAGGTCTGGACACGGTCCCTGCAGATCCCAGGCTTCCAGTGCATCGGATCGGCGTCTTCGGCAGCTCTCAGGTCATATATGGATGTCTCTGACTCGGTCCCGCGAGTCTCGCGATCTGCCTTCGGCACTTCACAGCGCAGTCAAAACTCGATCGGCAGGGTTCGTATTTTGGCACCGCCCATCGGATGGTCGTCCAGCACGCCGGGAAGACTCCGGAAGGTAACCTCGGCAGGGTCTGCGGTCGCCCATTTCGGATTTTGTCGTGTCGGCGGGAATTGCGTGTTGCCATGACGGCGCACAGCCTCGCGAAGGGTACCATCGCCTAGATCTCGGCGAGAGCTCCCCGGAGATATATGGGTGTCCGGCGATCGGGATCCAACTGGCGTCGCAATTGGCTCTCGTCGGTCCCTCGTCCATCATTTGTCCATCATTTGTTGGTGATCGGTCGGCTTCATGTCTGGAATGGGTTTGCTCTTCGTCCCGTGGTTTCAGCTGCACTCCTCGTTGCGCTACGGCTCCTTGTTGAGCTCTTGTCCATCATTTGTTCATCATTCGTTGGCGATTCGTTGGGCTCTCGTCCAGAATGCGTTCGCTCGTCGTCCCGCGAGTTTAGCTCCACCCCTCGCGGAGATACGGCTCCTTGTTCGTGTTTCGTGACATCGGCAGGGATTCCGGGTTGCTTTGGCAACGGACGGCCGAGGTAGCGACACCATCGCGTAGCCACGATCGTCAGCCTTCCGGAGATATATGGCTGTCGGGGTGTCTGCTCTCATTTGGAGTCCCTGGAAGCTCTTGACGGTCTCTTGTCGGACAAATGATGGACAAATCGCGGACAAGTGATGGACAAATGATGGGCAAGTGATGGACAAGGCCAAAACGCGCTTTGCACGCAGCCTGCCACGGGCCACACAAAATTCCGGCACCAACTCCGGAATGTTTTCTGAGGGCGTCGATAAATTTCTGACGTTCCGCCGACCGGCTATCTCCGATATTGCGTCCCCTGGAAGCTTTTCATCCTGATACCATCGGGATCGGGCGACATATTAATAGGTAACCTCGGCAGGGTTTGCGGTCGCCCATTTCGGATTTTGTCGCATCGGCGAAAATTGCGCGTTGCCATGACGGCGCACAGCCTCGTGAAGGGTACCATCGCGTAGACCCTCGCGAGAGCTCCCCGGAGATATATGGGTGTCCGACGATCGGGGTCCAACTGGGGTCGCCATTGGCTCTTGTGGGTCCCTTGTCCATCATTTGTCCATCATTTGTTGGCAATCGGTCGGGCTCACGTCTGGAACGTGTTTGGTCTTCGTCCCGCGGTTTCGGCTGCACTCCTCGTCGAGATACGGCTCCTTGTCGACGCCTTGTCCATCATTTGTCCATCATTTGTCGGGGATTTGTTGGGCTCTCGTCCAGAATGCGTGCGCTCGTCGTCCCGCGGGTTTAGCTGCACCCCTCGCGGAGATACGGCTCCTTGTCCGGGTTTCGTGACATCGGCAGGTATTCCGGGTTGCTTTGGCAACGGACGGCCGAGGTAGCGACACCATCGCGTAGCCACGATCGTCAGCCTTCCGGAGATATATGGCTGTCGGGGTGTCTGCTCTCGTTTGGAGTCCCTGGAAGCTCTTGACGGTCTCTTGTCGGACAAATGATGGACAAATCGCGGACAAGTGATGGACAAATGATGGGCAAGTGATGGACAAGGCCAAAACGCGCTTTGCACGCAGAGTGCCGTGGGGCTCGCAAAATTCCGGCACCAACCCTCAATCGAACTGCCGGGCCCAACATAATTTTGCGAGTCAGCGCCGAGCCCCCCTTCCTTCGTTTCCGTGGCGCAGGAACCTTTTGGATCTCATACCATGAGATCCGGGCGACATATTAATAGGTACCTGAAACCGCCCAATACACTCTAGCACACTTCCTTGCTCCGGCCCTACATCCGACTCCACAGAGTAAAAACGCTAAAATATTGATGCGCGCCCCCGCCAAAGAGCACGACAGTGCGCTGCAAGCTGAAATCTGAGGTTCACATCTCGAGGATTGCGCAGGATGAGAAGAGGGACGCGTATACACGGCGCGCAGCTGCGCGCGACAAGATCCACCCGCCGCTTCCCATCGCGGTCACCGTGCGCATCTGGCGCGTGCCGCCCGCCCCTTGAGCCTAACAACGCGAAGACAGCGGGAGGCATGTCACCGCTTTGAAGGCTTTGCAAGCCTTGCGCGCGACCAAACAGACACGCACTCGCCACCATCCCATCGCTCGCGCTTGCACCGTGCGTCGGCGTTCACCTATAGCGCTCGCGCGTTACTTCACCTGCGCCGTGCGAAACGCGTAGAACAGATCTAAAAGCAGACATCGGAACACGACCCAGCAAACAGCCAGCGATACGTACTCGATATGCAGCCCACCATCGCGAGGAGCGGCACGCGTCGAAGGAGGAACCGTTGCTCACGCAAACGCAGACAACGAGGCGTTCCACCCGCCTTGACGGACGCACAAATGCATTGTGCACTGCCGACGCCGCGCGCGGCGAGGACTGCCAGCACTCGCCGTGCTCCCGCGCGCCCTCTCACCGTGCATCGCCATGAGCGCGCCCGCCTGTTGAAGTATGAACGCGGCGACCTGAGTTAAAACACATGCCAGTTAGAGCACGGCGCGGCAGGAAAGCCAGCGAGACGTACTCCTTCCACCATCGCGCGCGCGACGAATGTAGACCGGACTCTTGAGCGCACGACAAGCCTCGCCGCAGAGTCTCCCGCTGCGCAAGGGGGCACTTCCGCGACCCGCTCGTTGGACTGCCAGTGCGCTATCGTCGCCTGCTTCTCCTGTCCACCCTCGCTAACGAGCGTTCCTGCATTGCAGCTCGAGTAAGCCCGCTGCGCAGCGTGCATCAGCACCCTGCGCTGCGTTGGCGACATGCCTGTCGGCGAGCTCGAGTGCGTGCGCAGCGCTCGCGCGCCGTTCCTTGACATGGGAGAGCATCCATGTGACCTGAGCGCGAGGAGCCGTATTGCGCAGAGGACGGAGGTCGCGCGACGCGTAGAGGCAACGCCGAGTTCGCACTCGCGCTGCGCGCCAGTGGATACTGCAGCAGCTAGCGTCCGCGCGCTCGGATGGGTCGTACTAGCCAGTAGACGAATCGCGCCGCCAGGAGCAACGTGGAACGCCGGCGCGCCCGTCTTGATGTTGGCTGCGTCTGATGAAGCGTGCTGTCCGGCAGTATACAGCGCGCGAGAGACAAATAGTCGCCCGGAGGTAGAACCACTGTGCTCGGCACGAGAATGTAGCAACGCGGCGAGCGTCCCGGTAATAGTAGCAACGAAGGCAGGGCCGCGCCAGCCGTCCGCACGAGAACCGAGAGTGGCCGGGATTGTAGCGCTGCTGCTGCACGAATTTTGGCTCTTGTCGGTGAAGAGCAAGTCGTCGTGGTTGCAATGCCACTTGCGGCGACGAGGAGTGTAGAACGTCCGCGCAGCTACTGCAATGCACCGCGCGTTTGTATTACAGCGCTACATCCGCCGTATCAAGGAAGTACGTCCTACGCTGAAGTTCAGTGGAAAGAGAAAGATATTGAAACCGTGCGCGCACGTTTCGCGTAGTTTCTCAACCAAATCGCGAGTTTCGTCATCTGAGCGTAGATCTATGAGGAATATTCAGTGATGGAAGGTCCAGGACAGGTACGTGACGTACCACAGTGCGCTATGCAGTGGTATGACCAAAGATAATTCGGTGTGCCGTGCAGCGACCAGACCGCTTCATCTTGGTAGGGCAAGTGTTGGCAGATATTGCTTGGCCAGCACAGCCTGTTAACGAGCACGCAGTGCACGCCCGGACGACTTGTCGGCGCAGACCGTTGGGATAGAGTGCTGCGCGCACATGAGCACATTGTCAAACACAGCACTGGACAAATCGGCACGCACCTTGCGCAGTGAGGACTCGTTTAGAGCGCGCCGCAATGTTTCCAATGCTGCGTCGAAGGTAGGCGCGATGCAGAACGCGCGACGCGCTCCGAGGTGATGGTCGCGGAGCAAGAGTAGGAGCGGAGTTTTGGTCCGCGGTCGCGTGGCCAGCGTCAAACGCGAGTCGTTCCAAAATCGAACAAAAATTGTCCCGACATCTGCATGGTCGGCTTCTTGTCTGGCTGGCCGACTGACGAGATGACCAGCAGATCCCTGAGATATATCGGGTTGCTGCAGTATCTGAACAGGTGGCTCGATCATCTCAGGGCCGGACGATCGCATGGCTACGTTCATCGCCAATCGGCATTCATTTGCTTCTTGCATCGACATCTGCCATATTTCGACCAATATCAGGGTATACTATGAGAAAATTGGGACCGCGAACGGTAAAGCAGTCCACCGATTCAGCAGAACGGATGCCCATCGGTATTATTACCGTAGCCAACACAAAATTGACTCTGTCTCTCATGTTCATCAATGGCTACCTGAGTTCTTCCTAGTCGCGCGCTCAGCGCGGGCAGTGTTGGTGGGAGCCCTTCCGACTTGGGTAAGCCAGGAACGCGTCGTTCAGTCGGCGACCTTAACATACAGTAACCCAGCTAAAGCGATGCGCGCCTTTGTGCGGTGATAATCTCTCAACCATGCAATCGCAGAACGAGTAGCACGAACCGTCCCGATTGATCCTGTACTACGTAGCTAGTGATCCAGGTGCCCCATCGTATCGATGCAGCTTGCTCGAGGTGAGGGAATCGAGGGTGCACTTCGTCGGTCTCTATTCCTCCCGATAGAACGGAGGAATGCCAGCCGGATTGCAAGAATAGACGACTGACAGTGTCAAACTTGAGCGAGAGAAAGAACAGCAGCGTCGGACCGAGCACCGCGGAGGCTTACGTGATGTCGAACTGCTCCGGCGTTGTTCAAGGTCCAAGGCCAAGAATAAACCTCGACACTGCCAGTGGACAGAGCTTCGCCGGCGTCTTCACTGTCATGGCGTCCGGCATCTTCTCGCCTCGCGGACGCCTCTGAGCTCATTGGCAGCTCATTATCTTTACGCCAGAGAACTCCTGCCCTGCCCGACACGCCTCGCGGTCTCGCTATCGCTGAGGCGATCACCGTCCGCGTCGGCAAATGATATGCACACTCGGGCAAATCTTCTCCCCATACAGTACTGAGCCTAGGACTGAGACCGGCGAGGATTCACCTCCGGTCGCGCAAGCGGAGTGAGAGCGTGAGCGTGACGGCCTCCCGATCCTGATGTCCCTGATGCGGCAATCCAGGTCAAAGGCCAAACTCGAAGCCGCAGGCACGTGTCGAAGCAAACAAACGCCCTGATGCTAGTGGCAAAGATTCAGGTTCAGGATTCGACGTGTTTTATCGCTTCAGTTCGTCTGGAATGTGCGAATCGCACATGTGGTATCCAACCTGCTACTTCGTAGCTGGAGATGCATCGAATCAAATGCCATGGTCACGGTGCGCTGCCGTCGTGCACTGCAACGCCCGCTGCTACTCGTTACATGCAGCCGCCCGCCCTTGATTAGCTCCACTGGGTAATCCACTGGGCATTCACTGAATTCCGTCCGCTGCACTGCAGATAGCGTTGCTGTCCATCCCGAGTTACAGACATCCCACTAGTAAGTTAGTGTCAGTAGACTGTCACCGTACTCAGTCGATGCATCGGTGCATGTTCCACTTTCGCCTTTACCTCCGTCTCGCGCGATCGGCCCGCGTCCTAGCGCACCTATTAGTATTAGTAGTCCTGCTCTCGATTCCTCTCCGAGCTTTGATATGAGTCTGATTCTCAGCGCGCGCGCCAGTCCGGATGTTACTGTTAGAAGGAGACGCATTATCTTTCCTGATCTAGCAGTCCGTTCCGCACTTCCGCCCCTTGATGCCCGCGCGTCGGTGATTACAACCCCCCTTTTCGCCTTCAAGTTCTCCTTGTTGTGTTGCTGTACTAGTGCCCGTATCGTCTCATCAGCTCCGCCCTATTGCATTATAGTCACTCGGCATCCGGTTGGACTGTTGCGGAACAACCTCGCCTGCGCGCTCGATATAGCACGACCCTCGGGGGATTGCGCGCCAATAGGTCGCGTTTTGCTATCATCGCACGGCTAGGCGGGAGGGCCTAGGCACACGAATCGCGGATGCCGGGTGGCGATACGTGAGAACGCAGCGCAGGGAACGTATGCGACTCAGGCTGATCAAGTGGCATTCGCGCGATACGAGCGTGCACTTGAGAACACGACGACGATGGCGATGTTTGTGGCAGCGATACAGCTGTCAGGTGTCACGAAGCGCGAAGGACGCTGTCTATTATCTCAGCTACAAAGCAGAAAGAACGGCACCATACAGCTGTCAGTGTCGAGCAGCAGCAGAGAAACAACGTATGATAGAGCGCTGCATGCAGGGCTCCAATGTCATACAGCTCTTCGCTTTCACAGTTCTGTTGACGGCACCGCGGCACCTGTAGTCCGACTGTACGCATCTATTCCTGGCACACCATTGCCGTCTTCTTGAATTGGCGCATCGCTATTCAATTGACTCTTGCCGCCATTGAGCATCGCGCAGGGCGATCTCGGGAGGAGAAGGATGAGATTGCAGATTGCAGATTGCGGTGGAGTACGCTCTGCGGGTGACATCATGACCCCCATCTGCGCCCTCGTCGGATGTGCACTGGTCGACCTGGGCCGCGGGAGGCGAGGGCGTTCGGCGACGCAGAGTCTCAGGGCCTCAGAGCTCCAGCGCATCATCGCCTTCATCATAGCGTTCATTGCTAGCGTGCCCGGCGCCGCGCAGGGTGGCAACGAACACGCAGCACCGCCGCATCTGAATGTGGAAGAATTGTGTGCGCGCGCAGGGTCGCACGACAAAGACTAACCGTCGTTCAATTGGGTAACACACAGCACACTCGTGTTCCATAATTGGGGACGAAGTCTGCGTGCACAGGCAGGGTCGCGCGATGCCTCATTTCGCTTTCGCGTGACCAGCCAGTGGCCGGGAACTCGGTCGCGAACGCACGCGACTGGAGACTGTTATGAACTTACGCTGGGACGAAGTTCCACTCTAATAATGCTACTGAACGAGCACAAGTACACGCGACGGGAACGCACGCATCGCATCGCGGCTAGAGTAGGGACCTGCTCGCCGCTGCCAGGCCCTGTTCCCGCGCGGAAGCAGGGATTGCAACGGGATGCGATATATATATATATAGTACTGAAGGGGACGCGATGTATAGAGTACTCTTGGGTCGGTGTATACTCAATGGGCGCGGCGACGGGGTGTACTGAATGGCACGGAAGCGCAGGACGGTCGCTCACCAAGTGTTCGTTCGGACATTTGCGCGCGCAAGTCGAGTTCAGATGAAGGCAAGACGGTGCGCGTGTGAGTTTAGACGTGAAGACGAAGGTGCGCGCAGGGGTTTAGATGAGAGCAATAAGTAAGTAGCATTTGGCTCTACGGCGATGTATGGAGTCTCAGTAAAGAGCGGACGGCTGGGGGCACAGCCATGTCTATGCGCGCGGTGGAGAGATGAGGGAACCGATGAGATGTACAGATGCGGATTGAGCATGTATGGATGCGACAGCAGAAGGGACGAGAGGGAGGGAGGGGACACCAAGAAACAAAGAAACACGCCCGATCGCACACAGCGCAACCCGACTCTCGAAGCCGCGCGCTCAGCACTTCTGGTACATCTTGACGTACTCGACGGCGAGCGCGCGGCGCTTGTAGTCCTGCGGCCAGGTGGGGTACCACTGGTCCTGTGCGCGCGCAAAGTCGCGCATCGCCGCTGCGAGAGAGTGCGCGTCAGCATCAAACAAACAGTGGAGAAGGGAAGCTGGGGGTTACGCACTGGCAGCACCATTGACCCAAGGCTTCTTGCCCTTGCCGTCCGGGAACCAGCCGTTCGTGCCGCCGACTGCGACGTCCAGTATCAAGTAGAACGCTGAATCAATACAGGTCAGCAAAAGGGGGGAAAAAAGGTGGAGGAGAGCGCGACGTACACTGGTCGAAAGGCGCCACACCCGGATTCTCCGAGCCCGCCCACGGATTCTCCAAGCGGACCTCATGCGTGCCGTTAAACACCGTGCTCGGAAAGCGCCCCGCATCGAAGAAGGGCTTGTTGCGGTGGAAACGGCGGTTGAAGATGCGCGCGCCGCGCGAGTCGATGAACGTCCACAAGAAATTCTCGTCCCATTCCAGGACGTAGGTGTGGAAGGACTCGTCGAAGGTAACGTGTTTGTCGTGCCACCATCCTGTCGTGTGGATGTATGCGTCGAGGAGCGGCGCGGGGCCCCAGTGCAGCGAGGAGGCGAGCCAGTCGGAGCCTTGGGCGGGGTAGGACGGGCCGTTGCCGCGCGACTCGATTATCTGCAAAAGGTTTTTATTAAGCAATAAAGCGCGCTAGATGGGGCGCGTGCGCACGTCAATCTCGCCCGAGCGCGGCCAGGGCCCGTAGATGTCGTCCTTGGGCATCATCCAGATCGCGGGCCATAGCTGCGAAGAACGGGAAAAGCGCGTATCGGTAAACGCCGCATGTTCTCCTCGAACGGAACGGACGCACCCAATCTCCGCGCGGCATGCGCGCCCGCACCTCGACCCGGCCGTATCTGCAGCAGCAATTACTTAGGACGCAGTCATTGGATGCGATAAAGCAGCACGTACTTGACGCTCTTGCTCAGCCTTGTCGACAAGCGGGCGCTCATAACGGGGTTGATGACCGTGCCGGCGGTCGCGTTGCTGGCGACCCAGCACTGCGTGTCGTTGCCGCTCGTGCAGCCGCTGACCGTCAGATTATAGCCGTCGAATATGGCGTCCTGGCCGATCTTGTCGGCCGTGAGCGTCGGGACGATGTACAGCACGCCGTCCTCGACGCGCGCGTTGCCGTCCTCGTCCGTCGACCACTCGAACTGCCCGTTGCCCCACCCGTCCACCGCGACCTCGCGCGTCCACACACTACTATCCAGTTTGTTCCCGCTGAACTGCTCGTCCAGGACGAGGCAGACGTTGCCGAGCTTGGGCACGGACTTGACGCCAAAGTAGATCTGCACGGCGCCGAGGGCGGCGCCGAGCAGCGAGAGGCCGACGAAGATGCAGCGCGGGATCCAGGCGTAGCGCGCGGGCTTGAGCCAGGGCTTCGCGACGGGGCCCTTGAGCAGGTTGGACGTGATGACGATCGGCCCGGCTTTCTTGCGGGGCGGGAGCATCGACGGCGCGAGCGACGTGCGCGAGGGCGACGACGAGCGCGTGGCCGCGCGGCGCTGCTGCAGCCCCGGGCCGACGGCGCCGCCCTTCTCGTCGTAGATGCCGTACGGGCTCGTCGCCTGCGAGTGGGCATGGAGGTCCGGGCTGGACGACGCGGCCGAGTCGAGCTGCAGATGCAGCTCGGCCGTCTTCTCCTCCGTTGCTGTTGCGTGCGACATGGGGAGTGGGAAGGAAGGACAGAGGGACGGAGAAGGACGGATGGGCCAGGGCTAGGGCTAAGAGGTAAGAGCTGCACCCTCGCTTTGCTTGCGTCCTGTCCCGTCCATCCTGACTGACGCGCTAAATCGTACCCGCACGACAGGACAGCCGAAGACAGCACCCGACGCCCGCGCACGCCCTGATCATCCGCTCTCGCACCGCGGAGGGGGCTCTGCGCCGCGGCTGCTGTAACGCGCGTGACGGCGTGACACGTTTGGCACGGCATTTCGTCCGTCGCTGTCGATCCGCATCTGCATATGCGCGTTTCCTGACAGCGACATCTGAACTACACCCGCTGGACGCCCGTGTGCATAAAACGCCCTGCGCGCGGACAGCTGCCGCCTTTCTCCATCGCCCTAGCCCGCGTTCACTTCCTCCTCCCCTCCTCAACCACCCTCCAAGTTCAGTCATGGAGTACGACGCCTACGACGCTCTTTTGCATCACATCTACAAGCAGGTGCGTTTACCTTGTCCGTCCTGTCCCATCTCTGCTGTCGCCGACGCCGCGTCGTGCATGGCATTGCATCGCCCACGCACCTTCGCGTCCTGCCCGCCCCTCCGTCTCGCTAACGCTCCTCTCCCCGTCCACAGACGCAGCACGACGCGCCCTCGCGCCCGGGCTCAGCACCTACCGGCGTCTGCCTGCGCATCGCGCAGCACCAGTTCCGCGTGTACCCCGACACGCCGGCGCTCGACACCTTCGCCGCCGCCATCGACGCGCTCAACCCCGAGGTCGCCGTCAAGCTGCGCTCCGCCTCCGTGCATGCTGCCCTTGGACGCGTTGCGTTGGACGCCACCGAGATGTTTATCGATGGCGAGAACCGCATTCAGATTTTGAGGGATATGGGCGAGTTGGCGGGTGCTGTCAAGGGGCAGGGTGCTGCGTTCATTGTGAGTCAGGTTGAGGGATTGGCAGGGGGCACTGCGGCTGACGCCTTCGTACAGAGAGACGAACGGGTGCTGGTGGTATGGAGCGACCGCGTGGAGGACATCATCGACGAGGTCAAGGCGTTCGACCTGCAGCTGCTCAACCTCGTCTGGCAGGCGCGCCCGCGGTCGACCTTCCTCGGCGCGCTCGACTCCGCCGTGCAGTCGTCCGCCTCGTCCGCCGTGAACCTCGCGCTCTCCGGCGCATCCTCCATGCGCGCGCTGCCGCTCACGGACACCAAAGAGAAAGACGGCTCGGCATCCGCCACGGCGTCGGAGGACTCGCTCCCGGACCTCGAGCGCGGCGCGCCGCCCGCGCGGCCCGTGCGGCTCTTCGCGCCGTTCTACAACGGGCTCGCGACGGCGCTCTCGCTCTACTTCGTGTGCACGGGGCTCGAGAAGCTGCTCACCGCGTACGTCCTAGACGGGCGCACCGCGCGCTTCGCACTGGCGATCACGCTGCCCATGCTCTTCTGCATCTCGATCTTCTTCTGCCTGACGCTCGTGACGAACGTGTGCTTCCTCTTCGGGCCCGTCGCGCAGTACCACGAGAACTCCAAGTACTACTCCGCGAGCGCGCCCGCGGGGCCCGCGCCGGGGACGGTCGTCGGCGGGCGCGAGCGGCTGCCGCACGTGACGATCCAGATGCCGGTGTACAAGGAGGGCCTGGACGCCGTCATCCGGCCGAGCGTCGACTCGCTGCAGCGCGCGATGCTGACGTACGCGCGCCAGGGCGGGACGAGCAGCATCTTCATCAACGACGACGGCATGCAGCTCATCTCGCCCGAGGACCGCATGGCGCGCCAGGCGTTCTACGAGAACCGCGGCATTGGCTGGGTCGCGCGCCCTGGGCATAATGTGGATGGGTTTGTCAGGCGCGGACGGTTCAAGAAGGCGAGCAACATGAAGTGCGTGCTTTTCCCGTCCGTATCTCCTTTTACTTTGTCTAACCTGTGTCGCGTCCATAGCTTCTGCATGTCCGTCGCGCTGCGCATGGAGGAGATCCTCGTCGAGCTGGCCGAGGAAGCGAACAAAGAGTCCGAGCGCCTGGCCTCCGCGCTCCCCTCCTCGCCGCCGCCGACCCCCGGCACGCCCGGCCGCGTGCACTTTGCGTCCTCGCCGCTCGCCCTGCCCGCGGACTCGCTGGCGGGGATGGACGAGACGCAGCTCGCGGAGCGCGCGCTGGAGATGGCGTGCGCGGAGACCGGCGGGAAGGCGTGGGGCCGCGGCGCGCGCGCCATGAAGCTCGGCGAGATCATCCTCATCGTCGACTCCGACACGCTCGTCCCGGAGGACTGCCTGCGCGATGCGGCGCGCGAGATGGCGGAGAGCCCGGAGGTCGCGATTATACAGCATGTCTCCGGTGCGTTTTCTTTTCTTTACTTCGACTTGCTTTCATTTCTTTCCACACCCATGGCACATTTTCCCGCTTTCACTTTTCCGATTTCTTATCACTCCCTGTGGCGCGGCGCCTGCCTGCCTCTGCCACTGCCACGTTCCCGTCCATTCGGACGGGTGCACTTCGGCACGTCACGCCGGACCCTTGGATTGGCGCGCCCTGCATCATAGCAGGCTAAATTTCCCTGCCTGCCTGTCCGCACTGCCAGCACGTCCGAGCTTGGCTCAGATCGCTGTCATGCATGGCATTGCACTGTTTGTTCCCTCGTTCCGCCGCCGTCGCCCCTCTGCCCGTGTTTATTGTTGCCCTTTATTGCCGCTATCCTGTTTGTCTGTTCGTCCGACGCTCGATTGCATGGCGCTGTCGCTGTCGATCCCTCGTCCTATCTGCGCCACTCTTTGACGCCGAATGCTGACGGTACGCAGATGCCATGCAGGTCGCGCACCACTACTTCGAGGTACGTCCGACTCGACTCGTTCGCGTTGACGCTGCTCACGCTCCGCGCAGAACGCCATCGCGTACTTCACCCGCCGGATCAACCACGCTATCAGTGTCGGTCAGTGCTGTTTCTCGTCTTGTCGCGCGTCTGCCAGTATCTCGCGGGAGGCGCTGAAACCATTGATTAGCGTGCTCGAATGGCGAGATCGCGCCCTTTGTCGGACATAACGCGTGCGTGCTAGCTCCCCGGCCCCCGCGCGCGCTCACATGACTGTTGTTTTGTCGATTCGTATTCGTATAGGTTCCTGCGCTGGTCGGCGGTGCAGGAGGCCGCGTTCGTCGACCCGGTGGACGGGAAGAAGAAGTTCTGGTCCGAGAGCCATGTTAGCGAGGACTTTGACATCGTGCGTCTATCTTTTGTCCCTGTTCTAGCGCGGTGCGGTGTTGTTGATTCGGTGCGGCGCAGGCACTGCGGCTCCAGCTCCAGGGGTACTGCATTCGCTGGGCGACGTACTCGCACGGCGGATTCAAGGAGGGCGTCTCCCTCACCGTCGACGACGAGCTCAACCGCTGGCAGAAGTATTCGTATGGCTGCTCCGAGTGCGTCTTAGTTTCTCTATTTTCGTTTTCTCGGGAATTGTTCGCTAATATGCATGCGCCGGCAGACTCATGTTCAACCCGCTCCGGTACTGGCTGACGCGCGGACCCATCACCAAGCAGTTCCACAAATTCTTCTGGTGCCCGGTGCCCATCCACTACAAGATCTCGATGATGGCGTACATGTTCTCGTACTACGCCATCGCGAGTGCGCTCCCGCTCTCCGTGCTCAACTACTGCGCGATCGGGTTCCAGATCCGCTTGGAGGACTTCTACTCGCACTCGTGGGAGCTGTGGATGGCGTGCTCCGTCGTCTTCCTCGGCGCGGGCAACATTGGCTTCTCGGTGCTCGAGTATCGTCTCAACCAGAAGAACCTGCTCGACTCGATCTTCAGCAACATCAAGTGGCTGCCGTTCTTGTGCGTCGATCCCGCGTGGTTATCAGTATTCAGTCTCCCTGACGTTGCGATCTTCATTTGACAGCTTCTTCTTCTTTGGCGGGCTGTCGCTCTCGCTCGTACGTGTGCTGCTCCCAATTCGCTCCACGCATCCATTCTTATCGTTATCGCTGCAGTCGGGCTCGATCATCGCGCATCTCGTCTCGTACGACATCTCGTGGTCGTCGACTATCAAGGAGGTCGAGAAGTCCAACTTCTTCAAGGAGGTGCCGCGCATATTCAAGCGCTTCTGGGCGACGTTCCTCATCTGCGGCCTGCTCTGCGTCGGCATGATCGTCCTCTCCACCAACGCCGTCCCGCGCGGGTTCCATGTGGGCGCGGAGAGCTGGAGCGTCATCTTCCCCCTCGCGTGCGTCCTCCCCCTTGCAACGCGCCCGCGCGCTGACGCTGACGCTGACGTTGACGTTATTGCATTTGCAGCCTCCAGACGGGCTCGCACATCCTCTTCCCCATCGTGCTCAATCCCTGGCTCATGATCTTCTCCTACTGAGAAGCTTCCCGCTCCCACGCACGCACGCACGCACGAACTCTTCTCTGCTCTTCCCTGCCCCACACTTCCATTCCACTCCACCCATGCATTAGATCCCTTTCTGTCCGTTCTGTCTTGCTCTTGGCCGCAAACGCACGCAGGGTGATCGACCGACTCGTATCTATCTATCCATCGCGGACTGGACGCTCGCTGCTGTCTGGAGTCCGCACCGCCCATTGTACTATCGCTGTACACAACCCCCACGCTCGTTTGGCTTGGCTCTGCGTCTCTTGGGTACCGTACCGTAGGCTATAGGTTAATTCACTCAACTCAACTCCGCTTTCCCCCTCGCATGTAGAGCGCTTCACATGGCGCGTCGGCCCTCGCCTCCATAGACTGTATATAAACGACGATCCTTTTTCGAGACGACCAAATGAAGTTGCGTTCGCTTGGAATGACTTGCTCTGCGCGAGACTGGCCTGGTATCGGGTCATTTCAGAAGTGGATCTTGTACAGCGCTGTATGAGCTGCACGCTGAGTTCGTCGCGTTTGTACCAATTCGTTTGGACCATGTGCTTTCACTGTGGTACAACTGTTGACTCGGTTCAAACGAGTGTTATACCGTACAATCCTGGCTCGGCGTACACTTACGCTGATACAATTGTTGGCCTCAGTTGAAACAGGTCTCAAACAGCATCGGTACAATACATATGGTTGCGGACGACCGCGCCAACAAGTTCTGTGCTTCTGTGTTTCTTTGCCGCCGTTCCCTATTCGAACGTCCTGAGAATGCGGTCCCTGTGCTTTTGAATTAGGTTAGAGCTGCAGGGACAAAGTCTGCAGTGTGTACAAGGTGCGCGCTACATCCGCGGCCCACGTACCCCGCTTACGAAGTAAAGAATGAGTGTGCGGAACGGTCTCTGTGCCTTGCGACAAAGGCTGCCGGCTCGAATACAAAGGCTGCACGCATCAAGACAAAGTCTGCACGCTTTCGCCATTGAGTATGACGCTGAGGCGGCCGCCGTCTGCTCGCGCGGTCCGGGGAGGATAGGTCATGCAATGCCACGTGGGCCGCAGGCCCGCAGTGAATGCTCAGCGCTAATATGCATTGAGCCGCACTCGCCGTTTGCGGTATGCATGCCGCGCGCCGCGCCGGGCGCTGTCCAGTGTGCTGGTGCTGGAGATCCCCGCGGCGCCCGCGCCGGGCGAGAGGGACTATTGCGGCCCCGCGAGGTTTCGCCGATAGAGAGCTCCTGCGGACGCCGGGCAGCAGAAACTGCATGGGCGGTTCTAGGCCCTGCTATTTCATCCCGCGGACTTGTGGGTATGCTCCGCAGAGGGGAGAAGTCTAAGGTTGAGCGGGATCGCGCTGGGCGGGGGGCGATGTGAACATTCTCACGCCGTGGCTAGTATTGCCCTGGACGCGCCGCGGGTCTACTACTGGTCCAGCGCGGCGTACATTGGCTCATTATAGATAGCATATAAATCTCACTGCAATCTGTCAGGCTCCGTTCATATATCTCTGAACCTTTTGACAGCCTACACAATCATCTCGTTCTATTACCAGGGAGCGCACACTGTCCGGGTACGACGTGTGAATTCCGTGTGAATTCAAGGACCCGAATATCGCGGGAGCCGTGCGCTATCTTCTCGCCCACAATGGCCGCGGCGGCCTTTCTTCGCGCCTAGCCATCACGCAATTGCTCACGGCGCAACCTATTGGTGGCGCGCAAACCGCCGTTCCCGGAGGCTGTCCCCAGGAACGCTAGGTAGAGCCTGATTGGGATTCCTCGAGGCCTCAATGCGCTGCAAGCTCCCATTTCCATCTCGGTCGCCTTGTCCCCATCAGGCTGCAAAACAAATGTGACCCACTCTTTTTGTGCGTGTGAAAGGGTCGATAAAGACTTATCGTCGCTCGTTGTGCGGCGCGCTCTGTGTATTCAGGGATTGAGACAGCAATGTACCTCCTGCGGTCTTGTTCAGAGCTAACAGCCGATGCACAAGTCAGATGTTCATTTAACAAAGCCACTTTCGCGCCCGTCGCGCCTAGAGACTCGTCGTCGCGACTGACAGTCTTGATAGAGTTACAAGCCTGAATTTCATCAGCATTTTGATTGGAAGGGGCGCATATCCGCATATCGTGGGTTTCGTGAATTGGACTTGGACGAAGCCGATCGGGAGAATTAGGCAAAGCCGCCTCGCGTGCGCGCCTGTACAAGGTTGCAGGCACACCGCCACCCGGTCACAATCTCAGATTGCGATTTGGGCCGCAGGGGCGCTCATGATGGCGATGACGACGCTGCGCGCTTCTGCTCATCGGGGCGGCTGCAGATGCGATTTTACTTCGCAACACAGATCTAGAAGGATGTAGTAACCTACACACGAGCACCATGTTCCCAATCCTGCATGCGCGTGATTCAAGTATCCGCACGGTCATCCAGAGACCGCAGAGCGCCGTAGGGTCATGAAAGACAGTGGCCCGATCGCCGTGCTAGCGTCCACCGATAAAACTACTTGAAATGTGAGAAGCCCTCGAAACAGTGTTAGGAACTAGTCTTGACGCTGTTTGTTGGGGCTCTGGAAGCACGACCTAGATTTGAGTTGCATCAACAGGGTCGGAAGGAAGACCGTGCACATTTGAGACGGATCACCGCCGAAAGCTCTTGCGCACGGTTTCAGACACAAATGAAATACAAACCGTGCAGGGATGAGCTGCATTTGGCTCGGGTGTTAATCTTCGTGAATCCGGGTCGAAAACCAACTAACTCATCTCGTCCGATGAGCCAGCCCCGCCCCGATTCTTGAGGGCGAGGATGTCCGACTTGCAGAGATCATCGCTCGCGGGTACTGGAAGATAGCAAGAATTCAGGGCGTGCTGCGCAGGATAGCGGAAAGTGTCATCCTGACTAGGACATGCGTCCACGAGGAGAAAAGAGGCCGGGACGTGAGCTAGACGCTGGTGCTAGTTTCGAACAACGCCGGAGGTATTCGCGGATCAGTACCCGCGGACAAGACAGCCCCGGGCCGACTCCGTCTCCGTTGCTTGCCCTCTTACTTCTGGTTGCGCGCGTCTATGGCCCGCGCGCTCGCGTACTGCTCGCTTGCGCCCGTCGCCAGCTGGTCCGGCCACACGACGGCGTCCAAACGGAGTCGCCCGAAACGCTTCCTGGACTGGACGCTTGCGCCCCGCTGTCTCGAGCCCTACTGTGCTGTTTCTGCTTTTGGAATTCACGAACTGGCTTTGGCATGTCCCTTGGTTGGAGGCTCTCTCAGTCCGGACTTCGTACATCATCTGCATCAGCGTATAGGGTCTGCCGTTTCCAGTTTTCTACATTGCTCCAATTACTGTCACCAGCTGTTTTTTGCGACTTCAAGGAGGTCCTTACACTGTCCCTGAAGCGGTCCATGGCGCGTCTCGTCAGAAAGGTGCTCAATGACTTTGAAACCATGCTTTTCTACGGATTTTTGCTCTTTCGGACGCTGTGGTGCAATTGCGACTCTGTTTATGATTCCGTTCCGCGCTCACAAAGGACGGGAAGCGATGCCGGTCCGCGCATTCTGCGGCAAACACGAACAACGTTTAAGCTACATCCAACATTGTCAGCGTACCTCATGGCTGGATCATGATGATGCAAAGTACTACCGCACCTAGACTCTCGCCCTGCAGGAAGCTTTCTGCCAGTGCGCGCAACCCTGATGCCGGCCAACCGCTGCATTCCTGTCATAACTGAGAGAACGCCCGACTGATCCCCATTCGGTCGTCGTACGTATGCATGCATAGCCGCAGACGCCCTCAGTACAGGCAATGCGACCCGAGATCTGAACGTGACGATGACGATGCCAGTCAGCCATCCGACGCCGGCGGCTCCTCTTGCAGGACACCGTCTTCACACGCGCTCCGGCGGTAAAATACCAGGCGTTGAAGGGAAGCACCGTGTGCGGAATAAGAGACGCGCAAGGGCAGCTTGTTTGACAGGTGCGCATGGTCTGCACTTGGATTGGCACTTCCGGCGCAAGTCCAATCCGAGCCTGAGAGGTCAAGAAGCCAGTGATAGACACTGACCGGTCGCAGGTCGCGGGAGAATCTGCCCGCCTCGTTGCACTCCGGGTCCTGGCGCAGGATCTGCCCGACGCTAGATCATTCACCGATGATGGTGCGCGTGTCATTCCCATTGCCAACACATACATGCAATGCGAAGCAGTCAACGAGTCGAATGTCAACATGAATGTCGCGAAGATCACAGGTTACTGTCGACGTTATGCCCGAATGAATTTTGCCGGCTTGAGCATTCGGCGTGTTGTTCGACGCGCGGACCGTTTGCTACTCTCGCTTTTTAACGTTGCTTTCCCAGCACTACGATGCCAGGCAATGCGTACGCCTGATTTCCCCGAGCTCTAGATCGAATCATGCGATTGCGCACTGTGTTTCTGCCTGGTCGTTCGTTCTGCATCGATGCGGCACTGATAGTCCCAATCGCAAGCCCGCATACTACTTGTCTGCTATCCCGCATTTTTGAGCCACTCGTGCACCGCACCGTTGTGCTTATCGGTTCAATTGCTCTATTCCATTACATAGGGCACGTTCCTGGCTTGCTCCGCGCAGTTCAGGTCACTGCGGGCTCTCGCCTGCATAACACCGAGGATTCAGCTGCGTCCTTTTCAGATGATGCAGTACATAGCCCTTGCACATCAGCCGCGCTTGCTTATTGTAACGACATAATCATTGAGGATTGATGCAACACTGTAACTCAGGGACTATGGCATTTTAATGTTGCGCGTGAGGTTGGACTGCGGGAAAGCACGACGAAAAGCTCGCAATCTGGTCCTTTACACTGCCAGCCGGGAAGGAGCCGCTCGGCCGCGCCCAGCGAACGGCTTTTTGATGTCGCACCGGGTCGCGGCCGGGCGACAGACGAATCCGCAGCCCGGCAGCCGCAGCCGAAACGTCGCCTGGCCGCTGCAGCAGGTTGCGCGCTGGCGCACCGCGAGCTATTTTTAATCAACGCGTCATTTTGGTGCGCTGCAAGCACGGATGCAAGCCTGCAACCAAGCTGCAATGGCCAGGCGTTCCTCGCGGTTTGAGCAAGGATGCTGCGGCACGCGCGTAGCGGTACACTGCACCATCGTATATATAGATGCGCTAAGCTACATTTCAATGCACAGTTGCAGTTCCACACAGTCATTTACCGCAATCCATGTCGCACTCGTACGCACCTAGAGAGCGTCGTACCGCAGACGATTTCGACGACCCAGACTGTAAGCCCAGTCTGTGCACAGCGCAACACTGCGCAATGCAATGCTGATGCCTATCGCAGGCTGGGAGGAACATAATGGCGGTTACCTTTGTCGCGCCTGCGATGATGGATCCGTTCGACAGCTCAAGAATGTCTTTACGCATCAAAAGACTGCAAAGCATCGCACTGCTGTCGCCCAGTACGGCCGAGATCGTCAGCTAAATCACCAGCGCGAAGCCGCACGCTCGATCTCGTCCACTCAGCCAACCGATCCTTACGCAACTGTCAACATGCTGACCGCGAGCCTGGAGGCAAGCCGCGCTTTGCGTCAGGACGTCCAGCAACAGGTTTCCGCGCCTATTGTCGTTGAAGACCCCATCTCTCTCGATCTCGATTGCGTCGACTTCGGTGATGACTCGAATCTTATCATTTCTGAGGAGGAGCGCGTCACGAATGCCTTTGCGGAAGCCTTGCACCAAGGCCTTACTTCCGGCATATTCATTGGCGAGGATTCGGACTCGGACAACGTCGAGCCGACCCTTTCTGAGGAGTCCGAAGACGACGAGGTATGTCATGCAGTACGTGCGCTACGTATTCTGACTGTGACTTTAGCCGCAAGATGGCATTGCGCGCGCCCGCGGTCCTCTCAGACACCGTATGGTCGATCCCTCTGCGCCGTTCTTCCCATACACTGAGAAACCGGTGAGATTCCGTTGATCCCGCCTGGTGAGGCCCGTCTCATCGTCTCCAGGAGTTCAGCCTCGATACCGTGCCTCATCTCACTCGCTCTGGGATCTCGGACAAGCAGATGGACCTATTCGCCTGGTGCATGCGTTTCAACGGTGTCACCAATCTCCCCTCTGTGTCCGCAATGAAGAATGTACACAAGTACCTGCAAGCGACGTTCGGCATTGAGACTGTGGAATACATGGGGAAGATGGGACATCGTTACTGCGTGAATTCACTCAGTGACATCATTGCGCAAGTACGTGTTCATTTTGTTCCACAGGCACGCTCTCACCTTATCTCTCAAGGAACATGCTAATCCCCTCGTCGGCCCTCACCTACAATATCTTCCCGTCGACAACAGCGCCAGTGTTGGCCAGGCATTCGAGGCCAGGAAGTGGCTCCACGAGATCAATCCCCACTTAGCGACGCCGATGATACGACGTGGCAACCAGCAAGACTTTTACATTTTCGAGCCTGTGCTTCTCTCCAACGGCGAAATGTGCATTCCGTACCGCTGGTTCATCCGTGGGGGCGAGCGCTATGCTTGTGCGTGGCGCCTGACTGTGGAAACGTATTATGACCCTCGTACCGGTCGCGAAATGCAAGGCTTCTGTGCTCATGAATACGAGACCATAGACGTCTCTGAGCACCGTTTCTTACTTTCTATGCCCGAATTGTCTCATAGTCACCGAGAACGGAACATTCCACACCCCAGTGCAATACTTGGTACGAGGTTTGCGTATTATCTAGCTAGCGCACTATCTCACACGCTCGTAGGGAGCTATATTACCTTGGCGGATCTACACGCCCGTCGCCTGAGCCCCTGGTCTCATACGGACCCAAGCGCCGGTAATCCTCGTCGAGCACAGGCTCAGGGCTGCGAGGTCCGCGCATGTCCCTTCTGGCTGTATTGCGACGATACGTCTGGCAATCAGTCGAAGAAGTGGAACAAGCATAATAGTTTCCTGTTCAGCTGTGCTGGCTTGCCCCGCGTGGGCCATCAGGAGTACAATGTGCACTTCCTTGCGACGTCAAACACAGCCCCGGTCCCTGAAATGCTTGACGGTGTCGTCTCAGAGATCGAGTAAGTTCATGTTTCATGGGATGACTTTCAGTCATTAATTTTTATAGGAAAGCGCAGGAGCATGGAATCTGGGCTTTTGACTTCGTTACTCGCCAGATAATTCTCATCATCCCCTTTGTTCTCGGGTTGCTGGGCGATAACCCCATGCAAAGCGAGCTCTCATGCCATATTGGCTTGCGTGGCAGGTACTTCTGTCGGACGTGCTGGGTCTATAAGCGAGATGGGACACGGCCAGCAGATGGTGACGACGACTCGCCGGATGATACAGAAGGCTCAGATGACGATCTGCCAACATCTTCAGCGCGGAAGAAGGTCAAGGAGACAGCAGCAGAAATGCTTGCCAGGGTCAAACGATTCACATCGGTATGTCGAGCTACAGCACCGGTGAAAGCATCGACTGAGATCTATGTAGATTGCGCCAACTCGCCATCGCCAGTCGACTCTTGATGCTATCAACGAGGTCCAGGCTGCTGCAATGAGTGCGAATGGCCAGGAGCGTGCAAAGTCTCTGAAAACTCAGTACGGGGTGAAGGACACTGCGCTCCAATACTGGATCGACAAGCTGGCTACTGCAATGAAGGGCAAGCGTGGTGCTGCGCGCCAAGCTGCATTTGAGCGTGCACACGCCCAACTTCCGCAGGACGATCTCCGAAGTGCTATATGGCGCCTCAAAGGTGAGAGTCGTTGGTACCATCCGGTAACGAAGACCATTAACGTCAATTTCCAGGCCTCGACCCGAACTGTGATACCCCAGTCGAAGTCCTCCATGTTATTCTTCTGGGGATTGTCAAATACTTTTGGCGCGATGTCGTCAAGAATCACTGCAAGTCCGACGCCAAGAGACGGCTCCTGATAGCTCATATCGATTCGTTTGACACCAGCGGCCTTGGCATATCGCCGCTCAGTGGACATTCGCTGGTGACTTATGCGGGCTCGCTCGTGGGACGCGATTTCCGCACGATCATCCAGGTTGCTCCCTTCATACTCCACGGTCTTGTTCCTACCGCTTGCTACAACGCATGGCTCGCACTTGCAGCACTGGTCCCAGTAGTCTGGGTCCCTGAAATTCGCGATGTCGATGCCTACTGCGTGAGTCCAAAGGCATGCATGCCGAAACTCTCACTCACATAGCTTCCTCAGACGCGTCTCACCACTCTCATCAACAATCTTCTGGCAGCTACAGCTGCCTGGACGCCGAAATGGTTCAACAAGCCTAAGTTTCACGTGCTTCTGCATCTACCACATCGGTGGAAAATCCCGCAGCTCGGGAGCGCTCCGGGTGCCTCCAGAGCTTTGGAAGCTCTGAATCAGTGTACCCATCTCAGGTGCACCCGGAGCGGCCGCCTGCTTTCCGGAGCACTCCGAACTGCTCCAGACAGCTGTTCGGAGCTGTAGGAGCGCATCTGGAGTTGCGCTCGTGGTCAGTATATTTGTTTTTTCTGACCACTGCTCCCATCACTTCCGTTGCTCCGAATGAATAACATTAACAATGAACATTATATTTCCACTACTGCTGTAGCTACAGTCTAAACCTACGGTGGTATAGCAACCGAGGCACTCATACAACTCCCCAATTCATGCGACACGACGTTCAAAGGACGCACCGGTGTACCATTGACGTCTACCCGCGAACATCGCACCGTCCTCCAGCCTGCTTTCCACACATCGCGTTCGGCCCGAGGTCGTTGTGCTCACCGATCCTCCTCTGCTGTCCAAATCCGAGCGCCACACAACTCATATCTGCACCAGCTGTTCATACTGAAATGTAGCCGCCTGAATGGACGCCAGGGACATTGGAGGGTTAGCTCGAGGACAATACACAGGCTACTTCGCACGCACCGTCATGCTTGTTCGGGTGTTGACAATGCAGGCTCTGTCAAGCACATAAGCCGAATGCCGACAAAGGCAGAATCACTGACCCAGAGACCGCGTTCCAAGTCTCCTTCTGCAACGATGAAGGGATTATGACGGCGCTCGTGAGTTGGATGCTTGAGACCAGCCCCGTGACGCTGTAGAGGCGACGTGCCGCGGTGCCAGCGAGAGCGATTGGACAAATGCGGCGTGCGACGAGGGCTCCGTCGACTTGGGACGAGTTTCCGATGCTCGGTGACAGATGAAAATTCTGCAGGAAAAATAGCATCGGTGATTTAGTTTAGATGCGGACTCGAGGACGTGGCTCTAGGGTCGACGTACCGCGGAAGTAGGCTTTGCAGGCCCTGAAGCTACAAGTCGGCAGGGCGTGGACAATGAGTGAGCAGACTGTGAGCAGGAGCGCAGCTACAAGTCCAAGCAGCGCACCTATGCTATTAGTTGAGCGAAAGGAGGATAGGCGACGGAGGGCAGGCCCGCTGAGTGTGTCACTGGCCGCCGCTTGGATGAAGTCGGCGGGCACAAGAGCCAACATGCTAAGTTCAATTCACAGTCCGACTCAACCTCTGCCTGTTCCGCTCGGATGCAACAATTTTTACATTCGTGATTAAAGCGTTCGGAGGGCTAGGGAGCAACTTGGGAGAGTCGGGGAGCAGAACTGTTATCGGCGGTCGCTGCTCCCGACACTTCGTAGCTTCGCCGGCTCCGGAGCGGTTGGAAGCGTTCGGACTCTCCAGAGCGCTGAACCGCCGCTCCCGAGCAGGGAATTTTTACCGATGCAGAACATGTTCGACGGTTCGGGCCCGCCATCCTCTTTGCCACTGAAGCATTTGAGTCGTACAACGCCGTCATCCGTTCAAAGAGCATCCATTCCAACCGTCAAGCGCCGTCACGCGACATTGCGCGTGCGTTTGCACACGCAAACCGCATTCGGCATTTCCTCAGCGGAGGATTCTTCCGTCCGCAGAACACGTTGCAGACCTCCCCAAATGGGGATGCTGTGGTTCTCACGCGTCAGGAGGTCAGGCGCCACAAGCCGCAGCCAGCTGACTTTCTCGTCGCTGGCGTCCAAGTGCGGCAAACAGCCAGATCACACAAGATCATCCGGGACTACCTCGGGATGCGCGACACCTCCGAGGCTGATATCCAAGCTCAATGTGAGCCTCTCAAATAATTCATTGCCTTTAACTAATCTTATATCAGCATTGGTACTATCGAAGGCAGCGGACGCAGTACAATTCCGCGCAACCATGTCCTTCAATTACGCTGGCACAGACGAATCTCTCGCGCGCGCCAACCCGTCTTTGGCAGTATACAGATGCAACAGAGTCAAGGTACCCGCAGGAGATGTTTACACGCCCGGTGGCTGGCTTTTCGTTCCAAAAGGAAGCAGTCGCCCCACAATATTTCAGATTATCGAAATCCTGACGTCTCCGGCGTTCACTGACATCAAGCTGCTGGTGAAGCAGGCCATAATTATGACCGGCGACCTGGCTGAGCCTTACAAGATGCCACGCATTGCAATGACTGATAACCTCGAGATTGTGGACGCAAAGGTGATGTAACTCCTGAGCAGCGTTCAGGCATGCATCCTCATGTCTAGCAGAGAATACTTTGCCCCGCGAACGTTCTTCACGATTGTGCTCGAAATGGCTGTAAGGCCACCGGATTTCGAACGCTACGCCAGGAGCGCAACGACTCGGAGGAGGTGCAGGCGCTCATCGCTCACACTCAGAACCCAGCCGATTTTGTTCTGAACACGGCAAAGATGAGGGATGCTAACAACATTCAAACTTTTGCGTCTATCGCTGCATACAACCTTGCCGAATGCATTGAGGAAGGCATTGCCAAGGAGTTTCCTGTACGACAGGTGCAGGCTGCTGACAATGCCCCAGGCGGGCAACAGTCGTCCTTTGTAATATCTCAGAGATAATAAAAGCTTTGCTTATATATATACATATCATTCTCGCGCTCATTCATCTGAGATCGCATCATGCTTTGCGCTGCACACGCATTGGAATGGACGTGCG
Organism: Auricularia sp. M13; assembly: GCA_037042915.1. Lineage (NCBI taxonomy): Eukaryota > Fungi > Basidiomycota > Agaricomycetes > Auriculariales > Auriculariaceae > Auricularia > Auricularia sp. M13. Next base: position 1,987,008 of record CM073203.1, on the reverse strand, counting down.
GGATGCAGGGCGGCAATTGCCGCATCTTAGCTCTGCTCTTCGACGTGTGCTTCTGGGGTGCCTGCCATTGCGATGATTTATGCAGCTCAAGGTTGCATACCACACTACACGTCTACCTGCGCACAAAGGACTGCTTGCTTCTGACTCATCTTTCCTCACACTCGCGGCACCCCAACTTACAGTACTCAGATTTGCTCAACCCCCACTCCGTCTCTGTGCTGCTCGGGATCCTGATCTCCATTCCCGGATGGCGAGGCTCCAATGAATCGATGCTCCTTTGCTCAGTTTGGTTCTGCAGAGCATTCAGATCTTGCTGCTTCTGTCCATCCGCGCACTCGCTGGCAGTCTCAAGTTGCCAAAGTCGTAATACTGGCGAATAATTCCCTTCTGCCTCGTAGATGCCCGAAAAGCGACGTTGGACGCGCCGCTGGAGTGGCTTTTTATGTCGTTCGGTGTTCGGTTTGTCCCTAACGAGCACGGCGCGTTGCGTTCAACCGTAGGTGTAGTGCTAAGCTAGTGATTAAAGTGTCATGTCAGAGAATATTCACATAGAATCGTCTTATTTCACAGCAAGTTCAACTGCTCAGGCGGATAGCTCGCTTAGCGGTGGGCGCCATGTTGAATCACCGCCACGGGACACAATCTTCCTCGCTTGCGTTCACATTCTTTTTTTTTTCGAGTTGCTCCAGCATCGAGCTTACCAGCACGATGCACCACCGCCAGCTGCCTGGCATGGCGCAATTCAGCGATCTGCCAGGCATTCAACGCTACGGGCATGGCACCTCTGGTGACGAGAATGGGGACGGGTCAGTCGTCAGCCACAGACCCGCACGGCAGCACGACGAGCACCGCTACACTGGACAGGCAGCATATCATCAATACCAACCGTCCGCGCAGCAGCAGTCACACACGCCCGAGCATTTTGCGCCCTCGCAACATCGCCGGCGGTCATCTGCCGTGTTCAGTGGTCACAATGGCGATTACGACGAGCAGGATCGTGAATCGTTGCATGGGGGCTCAGAAGGCTATCATGGTGCGTTGAAAATTGGTGTACTGCTATGCTGTCGATTAATATCTTGTGGCAGACGCGCAGCGGACCGCGCCACAATTTCGCGCACGCCCTCCCACACCGCCGTCTCCTCCCCGGCCTGCTCCTGCTCCGCCTGCGAACAACTCTGTGTCAATGTGCTCAGAGATGGCCGACAGGCTGAGCAGCAGCTTCGCTCTTTCCGATGGAGTGCGTCAAGAGATGCAACATTACGCCACAGTGAGCCCCGTCACCCGTCGTGATAGCGCGCAGAACGCCTGACATTATCACAGCTTGTCGCGCCTCTTGTTCCGGCAGACTCGTACTCAAGAATCCTACTGCAGGCCACGCAATTTCGGCAGCTTCAGAATCAAGAACACATCAAGGACCATCTGTCAAGGCTCGAGGCAAAGACTGACGAGCTTCTCGGCCCAATCGAAAAGGCATGGGATATCACTGAAGCTCAGAAGGTCAGTTATTGTCAGAGCGGTGGACACTATTAACATACATGTTCAGACGGAGGTTCGTCGCATCGCGCGCGAGTTGATCTGCGACGCAAAGAGGACCGCGTACTCGCAGCTCCACAGCGAGGTGGTATGTTTTTGATAATTCTCTGGACTATGACGATGCTCAAACTTCTGTAGAAGCAGGTAAAACTCGAGAAAGCCAAGATTGGACTCTCGGAGGGTTTCTCAACCCGGGCACGCGAGTTGAAGGTCATCAGCTACATCAAAGAGGCTTGCTCGAGCATCCGCAATCATTATCGTCAGCACGTACGTCCATCTAATCTTCTACCCGTAGATGCTGTTTCTCATTTCCGCTACTCTCGCTCAGATCGTGGCAGGCCTCGATGAGAAGTCCAAGCACCATGCCTCCTTGCCCGAGTTTGCGGCGTTCGTTGCGCTTCGCTACCTTCCCGCCGCGTCAACGGAGGGCTTCAATAAACACAACAAGCTCACCATCCATCTCGGAATCCTGGTATGTCTCCCTGGCTGGCTTTCCTGTCCTGACGAAGAGGCTGATCACCGTTTGGTAGCGGCACATTGCCATGGAGAACTGGGCGATCATTCAGTCGGGCGATGGCGCGGACAACGATGAGAGCGACGACGAAAGCGGCGCCGCAGGCGACGATGGAACGGAACCGAGCGACACACCTGGGGATCCAGCTAGCAGGAAGCGCAAGAGACAACCAGCACCGAAGTCACGCAAGGCCCACTGGTGGCCGTTTGTCAAGAACTGGTTCAAGGATAAGTACACCGAGCTTGGAACTGACCTGAAATCGCCTGGATGGAAGAGGTGTGTAGCATTTCTCATCGCAATTTCCCCTTCTGAGTATATCAGTTTTATTGAAGGTATAATGCAAGAGGAGATCACGCGCCACGGCGGTCGAAACGAGCTCGAGGGCGGTCAAGGAAGCACTGGCGTCGTCGCAACTCAGCGCAGTGGATCGGGTGGAGCCCAGACTCAGAGAGCTTCGAGTGCCATTGGAGAGGGAGCACTGTCACAGCTATTTGCTGGACCGTCTGGATCCTAGGGTATTTGTTGCTTGGACTGCTTTCGGGACGGTGACGACGCACTGACAAGATTACCACATCGACTAATTAGATCAATTATTGACTTACACTCATTAATAAATTCCTTATAATTGGATCGCAATATTGTGCTTTATAGTTGCAGTAACAGTCCTTCGGGCAGTTGTTCATTGTGAGCGACGGCGGCGACGCAACGAGGTCCGAGCGGAATTTGCCGAACAATTTTGTCCTCCCACCGTCGAGCAGCTTGCGCGCCACAGAGCCATCAGCCGTCCCGGGCACTTGAACCGCGCGTTGCGCGTGCGCGCCTGCTGCCTCCGTGCGCGCATGAAGTGTGCCAATGCTCATGACGCCTCGGGCAAGTACAACACGAGCGGTGAGTTGCCCTTGGAAGTACTGCGCACATTCTGAAATGCCCTGCCAGAAAGCGTGATATATATAAACGAATACCCCGCGTTTCGGTGCGCATCTTTCACCGCATACTTTTTCTTGTGTTATGAACATCTGATCGTGTGACACGCTCTTTCCGCAGAGCGCGCTCAGCACACATGTACACTGATAATCAGGTTGCTTTGCAGAACTTCTCATAGGGATCTCTGGTGCTCCTGGTTTCTGTCTTTTATGCTCAGGCTCTGTGATTACTCCTGGTGTTCTTGTCTGGCTATCCTGTCGTCCTGGCTGCACTCTGGCTTGCTGGCTGCTCTGCTCTGGGTGTTGCTCTCTGGTCTGTGAATCTAGGTCATGCTCGGGGCTCTTGTCTGTGGTTTCTGGACTTCACTTGGCTGAGAAACTCAGTCCTTGCTCACGGCTCGGAGAACGGTAACCAAGCTAGGGTGGTATGTTCTTTTGATCTGTTTTTCTTGTATGACCACCATATGATATCATATCACATGTATTTAGTTCCTATATGATTTTTTTTCTGCGCAATTTTTCGTCTTGTGTTCAAAATAAGTAAATCAACGAGAAGGCAACAGCTAAAGCCGGGCTGGAGAGCATGCCGGCCGTACGTGCCGTCGGTGATATCCGAGCGAAAAGTCGCCAGGCGACGTTTCGGGGCTGCAGCTCGGCTGCGGATTGCTGCAAGTCGCCAGGTGGCGGTAGCTTGGTCACGGCCAGGGAGTCGCCGGGATGGGGGCCGAGCGACAGCCCGGGGGACGCCGCCGTGACGTCCCCCGGGCGACCTCCCGGCCGCAACCAGGGCTCTGGCAGTGTAGCTGCTGTCCAGCGCACACCTTCAATGCTGAGGCTCACACTTTGCACGACTTGAGAGTTCACTCAACGGTCTGTCGTTGTGGTCGCATACGACGTAGAAGCGAGTAGGGGGGAATCGAGCTTCCCAGATACCGAGAAGGAGTTCGTGTGACGGTCGCGCAACGCTGAGCCGTGCGCAGGGCACAAAACGGTACAGGTCCACGAAATGTGCGCGATTACAAACAGTCATTCGCACGATGCGCAGCTGCGCAATGTCAGGGCTGCCATCAGCCCCGTAAAACGTCCACAGGTACTCCCTGAGGCATGGAACTCCGATTCCTCGAGACTGGGCAGTCCAATGAGAGCGATATGGCTTGATTCCTTTGACCCATGGCGAGTTGTAATGCGCAGAAAATTGACGGCGGAAAATGCGGTGACAGGAGATTTTGGCAGAAATATGTGGAGCAGATGGAGGCGGGTCAGATTCGGCGCGATGCTACTGAATAGATCGGCGGGGAACACAGGCTCAGGCTCCTGGTTCCAGTAATTGCCGTCGGCATCAAGCTTCTGAAGCAAGGGCGCGGGAGCTGCGAGCGCATCCAGAAACGTTCACATTTGGAACGATTATCTTCCTCCGTAAAGTCTGCAAAGGAGACTACCAGAAGCGGGGCGAGCGTGAGACCCGGAGATGCGATTTTAACGCTGAGCGTCGCGAGATGTTGCAGATGCTGACTGAAGTGAGATAGGAAACGCGTACGCAGTGCTTGTTCGCCAGCAACGCAACCGCCGGCACGGTCATCAACCCCGTTATGAGCGCCCGCTTGTCGACGCGGCTGAGCAAGAGCGTCAAGTACGTTGTCGTGCTCAGCGCACACAATGATTGGGTCCTAAGTAATTGCTGCTGCAGTTACGGCCGGGTCGAGGTGCGCGCGCGCATGCCGCGCGGAGATTGGGTGCGTCCGTTCGAGGAGAACATGCGGCGTTTACCGATACGCGCTTTTCCTGTTCCTCGCAGCTATGGCCCGCGATCTGGATGATGCCCAAGGACGACATATACGGGCCCTGGCCTCGCTCTGGCGAGATTGACGTGCGCACGCGCCCCATCCAGCGCGCGCGCAAGCATTGAATACCTCTTTTTTATATCGCAGATAATCGAGTCGCGCGGCAACGGCCCGTCCTACCCCGCCCAAGGCTCCGACTGGCTCGCCTCCTCGCTGCACTGGGGCCCCGCGCCGCTCCTCGACGCATACATCCACACCACCGGCTGGTGGCACGACAAACACGTCACCTTCGACGAGTCCTTCCACACCTACGTCCTGGAATGGGACGAGAATTTCTTGTGGACGTTCATCGACTCGCGCGGCGCGCGCATCTTCAACCGCCGTTTCCACCGCAACAAGCCCTTTTTTTGATGCGGGAAGGTTTCCGAGCACGGTGTTTGATGGCACGCATGAGGTCCGCTTGGAGAATCCGTGGGCGGACTCGGAGAATCCGGGCGTTGCGCCTTTCGATCAGTGTGCGTCGCGTACTATCGTTCAGTTCGTCTTCGTCGCTGATGTGGATTATAGCGTTCTACCTCATACTGGACGTCGCAGTCGGCGGCACGAACGGCTGTTTCCCGAACGGCAAGGACAAGAAGCCATGGATCAACGGCGCTGCTAGTGAGTGCCTACCGTCCCTCTCTGCTCACCCGTCCATCCCTCTCTATGTACCAGAATTGCTGAGCAAGCGAGGCTGCAGGCCGAGCTTTGCGTAGGCGGAGTTTGCCGCGTCGCCGCATAGTCAGGCGGAGTGCTGCGTGTGCGAGGCGCAGCGCGCGAGAGCGCTGTGTCAGACGTGTTTCTTTATTTCTTGGTGTTCCCTCCCTCTCGTCCCTTCCTCCTGCTATCGCATCCATACACTCCTCATCTCTCTTCCCATCTCCCTCCTCATCTCTCCATCTCTCCATCGCCCGCGCATAGACATGGCTGTACCACCAGCCGTCCGCTCCTTACTCCTTACATCGCAATCGCTACCAAGATACAAATGCTACTTGCCTATTTCTCTGCTCTCTCTCATCGTGCGCGCGCGAAGTCAATTGCAACGTCTTCATCGTTGCGGATGCGGCCCAATTCACACGCTCATCGACTATTATCGTCGCTGCTCCCCTCCTCCATTCAATCTCATCCCATTGTCCCGTTGCAATCCCTGCTCCCGCGCGGGCACAGGGCCTGGCAGCGGGAGTCCCTACTCCACCCGGCGCACTACATACACTCGTCCCGCTAGGTACACTACTCACGACTCAGAGCTGGTGCATTCCCGATGTGTGTGAGCTCTTGCGCTAGGCAGTGGGATGCTTGCACTGGAGTCCGGAAATGCATCATAAGCATCAAAGGGCCCAGTTGCGACCGAGTTCCCGGACACGCACACAATTCTTCATCTCCAATTATGGACCACGAATCTGCTGTGTTACCGAACGATGATTAGTCTTAGTCGCGCGACCCTGCGCGCGCACACAATTCTTCCACATTCCGATCGTTCTCGTCGCGACTTCGACTCTTGATGTTCTTTGCCACCCTGCGCAGCCCAAGCGATGCCCGGGGCAGAGCGCGCGACCTCGAGGTATGCACAGCTTTACGGTCTGATTTGCAACCCTTCGTTACCTGTAAGTATATCCTCGGCACATTCGACATCCCGCCGTCAAGTTGGTCGAACCTCTGGAACCGATCTTGAGCGCGACAGCGACGAGCACGATGATGCTCAGGCCCTGAGAGTCTGACTCTCAGCACGCCCTCGCCTCCCGTCAGCGAACGCGGCCCAGGTCGACCTCTGCCACGACCAGCGCACATCCGGACTGCATCGCGGGGGCGCAGATGGGGGTTATGATGTCACCCACATGCATTGCGCACTCCACCGCAATCTCTGTGCAATCTCGTCCTTCTCCTCCCGAGATCGCCCTGCGCGGCGAGAGTTAATTAAATTGCGATGCGCCAATTCAAGAAGACGGCAATAGTGCACCAGGAATAGCTACGTACGACTACAGGTGCCGCGGTACCGTCAACTGAACTGTGAGCGAAGAGCTGCCAGTGTACGGTAAGGCATTGGAGCCCTGCATGGAGAGCTCTATCATACGTTGTTTCTCTGCTGCTGCTCGACACTGGCAGCTGTGGTGCCGTTCTTTCAGCTGAGATAATAGACAGGGCTTCGCACTTCGTGACATCTGTCAGGTTCGGATTCGCTGCCACAAACATCGCCACCATCACCGTCGCGTTCTCAAGTGCACGCTCGTATCGCGCGAATGCCATCTGATCAGCCTGGGTCGCGCTCGGTCTTCGTTCCCTGTGCACCATTCTCACGTATCGCCACCAGGTCGTGCGATTCGCGTGCCTAGGCCCTCCCGCTTAGCCGTGCGATGATTGCAAAACGCGACCTATTGGCGCGCAATCCCCCGAGGGGCGTGCTATATCGAGTCATTGGCAGCGCGCTGGCGAGGTTGTTCCACAACAGTACAAGCCCTCGCACTGAACTCTACTTAGCGCGCCGCAACATCTAACTACCAGGCAATGATTGGAGGCTCTGGGCGAAAAGGGAGCTTGTAATCACCGACGCGCGGGTATCAGAGGTTTGAGGCGGAAGTGCGGAGCGCGTGCGCGACTGCTAGATTAGGAAAGACAATGCAACTATCATGCTGGCGCCCGTGGAGAACCAAACTCATCTCAAGCCCCGGAGGAGAATCTGGAGTGTGCTAGGAAACGGGCCGATCGCGGGAGACGGAGGCCAAGGTGGAACGCGCACTGACTGATAGTTACGGTGACAGTCTACTAACTTACTAGTGAGATGCCTGTGAACCGAAGGTGTGAAGCAACGCTATCTGCAGTGCAGCGGACGGAATTCAGTGAATGCCCTGCGGATTACCCAGTGGAGCTAATCAAGGGCGGGCGGCTGCATGTAACGAGTAGCATCGGGCGTCTCAGTGCACGACGGCGGCACACCGTGACCATGGCATTTGATTTGATGCATCTCCAGCTACAAGGTATCTGATTGTGTCTCGTCGGACATCACATATGCGATTCTCACATGGCATCCAGACGAACTGAACCGAAAGAACACGTCGAATCCAGAGCCTGAATCTTTGCCACTAGCATCAGGGCGTTTGTTTGCTTTGACACGTGCCTGCGGCTTCGAGTTTGGCCTTTGCCCTGGATTGCTGCATCAGCTCAGGGGCGGATCGGAGGCCGTCACACTCACACTGGCACTCCGTATCGCCCACTTGCGCAGCCGGAGGTGAATCTTCGCCGGTCTCAGTGCTAGTACAGATTTGGGTGGAGGATTCGCCTGAGGTGCGCAATCATTGGCCGACGGTGATCTCGTAGTAGCGAAACCGCGAGGCGTGTCGGGAACGGCAGAACCTCTATGGCGTAAAGATAATGAGCTGCCAATGAGCTCAGGGTGCGAATGAGGTGTCCATGAGGCAAGGCGTGAAGATGCCAGACGCCCTGACAGTGAAGACGCCGGCGAAGCTCTGTTGAGGTTTATTCTTGGACTTGGACTTCGAACAACGCCGGAGAGGTTCGCCATTATGTAAGCCCCGCGGTGGTCGGTCCGACGCTGTTGCTCTGTCTCTCGCTCACTGTCGGTCGCCTATTTTTGCAATCCGGCTGGCAAGAAATGTCCTGTAAACAATAGCCACCGAGGAAGTGCACCCTCGATTTCCTCACCGCGAGCACGCTATATCGAGTTCGATGGTCCATCAGCAACCGCTACGATGAAGACCGTGCGTACAACTCGTCTCGCGATTCTCTGATGTCTAGAGCTTTGTCACATATCAGTTTAAGTTCTCCTACGGTGAGTTTCTGAGTTACCCACGTCGGAAGGGCGCTCAGCAGAACGCCGCACAGCTCGCTCCGAGTACGACTGAGAAGGATTCTAATTGGCCCAAGACGAATATTCCATAGCCGTTGAATCCAAATCAGTTCAACTGCTGTCATTTGGGTCAGAGCTTCAGAAGTAAGGGAATTGCGCTGAACACTGGTAATAGAAGGTGCTTGCCTACCCAGTCGTCATTTTTGTAGAGTGTACCTTTGAGTTATCTAGTTTTGTGGCATCACGTCGAGGCAAGAAGCAGCAATGCCGATTGGCGATGAACATGGCAGCCAGGCGATCGTCTGGTGAGATGATCGAGCCACCTGTTCAGATACTGCAGCAACCCAACCATGTCTCAGGGCGCTGCAGGTGAAAGACAGCCGAGAAGCCGGCCATGCAGACGCCGGGACAATTTATGTTCGCTTTTAGAAATAGTCGCGTTAGACGCCGGCACGCGGACCGAAAACTCCGCTACCTCTCTTGCTCCGTAACCATGACCTCGGAGCGAGTCGTGCGTTCTGCATCCCGCCTGTTTCTGTCGCGGCATCTCTCGCCTCTGCTACGCGCTTCATCAGGGCAAGCGCTGCGCATTTGGCGCGTGGTGAGTGCAAATTTGGCCAATGCTGCGCTCGGCAACCTGCTCATACGCGTATAGTATTTGCACCGTCTGCGTTGACAACTCCATTCAACGCGCATCGTGCACTCTTGAACCGGACTTTCTTTCCTCGCGTTACCTGCGGACATTTGCCCTACCAGGGATGTATGGATGGTGGAGACACAGCGCATCAGCTGGCTTGAGCAATACAGCAGTGCCAAAGCACACAGTCACCGTGGTATGTCACATCGCGATCAACATTACCCATTGTGCATCCTTTCAGCTAGCTCCACGCTCGAATAACCACGCTCGATATCTTGGTGGACACTAAACGAAACGTGCGCGCATGACGCCTGTAACGGTTTCTTTTCATTGACCTTCAGCGTAAGGCGCATTCCGTTCTCCTGGTACCGCTGCACTACGGGACCGCGGTACATACTTGTCTCCTGGCAGAATCAGGCTCTTCCCTGCTGCTATCCCGACTCCTCTTGATCTCCGCCAGCCGCGACCCTGTCGAGCCTCCTGTGTGTGTGTATCTCGGCTCTGCATTCGTCGTTCTTGCGGCGGCCACGACGCTCCCGCGACGCTCGAGGTGGTGCTAGGTGCTGCTGGTGATCCTGAGCTGGTCGCGCGCAGTACTTGCGGCTGGAAGTCTTCATCAAACGCAGCTGCGCGACTGAGCGCACCTCAGCTGCCATTTCACTTACTCCTTGAGACGCTTCTGCCGGTCGTGACCTAACGAATATGCTGCGGGTGCAACCCTTGGTCGTGGACTCGGAATCGCTGCTCACATACCCGCTTTGATATCGACGTACGTCGCGCTGCCTCGATGAGTAAATGGACCAGCCTACGTCTACAATCGCCGCCACGCACAGATCATTCTGCCCAACCGCTGTCACACGCGTCAGGAAACAGCGAGCGAGGGTTCTGGCCTTGCGTTTCTCGTCCGTGTACCCATCGGTGCTTCTGCTGCACATGTGGCTATCAGCACAATGCACGGTGCCAATCCATGACGTGCTGTAAGTCACTGGCGAGCTCCGACAGCAGAAGCGGACGTGATATCATAGGTATGAGGGAGAGGAGCGCACTATCGCGCGCCACCGCGGGTCTGAAGAAACAACTATTTCGCGCTTTGGGGCGGCCGAACCCGTCTATCACGCGGCGGTGCGTTCCATCCGGGTACGGTTTTCTAGCTTTCAGTTTGTATCGCGTTCTAATGCGCATAGCAAATAAGCTAGTCTACCGGCGGAAAAGGAATGATGCCCTGCGTCAACGGCGCTGTCTGTGCGTGCCTTTCCTCTCTTTCGTCCGTCTTCATCTATGTGCGACTCTCAATTTGCGCACAGGACCACTCCCACCCATTTGATCAACAAGTGCTGAGCGCGCGCCCCGCCCCCGTGGCCACATTTCCGAGTCGACATGCCTCGCAGTGCGTTATTATTCTCTCATCATAATAAACTTTCCCTCACGTAGTCACGCAGTACAGTACAGCATTCGCAGGTTATTAAGTCGCGTTACGGTGCCACAAAGCGACCTCGGCTTCGACGACACATCCGCACAATTTCTAGTTGACCCTTACAGCTCGGAACTGAAAATGATAATGTAGATTGGCTCGCCGGCCGAAATCCAGAATGCAGAGGTCTATCACAGCTCTGACGAACCCGATGATGATGACGATGATGCTGTCCGTGAAATTTGCTGCAAACCTACGCCTTCCGAGTCGCTGCTCGCCCACGCGTCAGCGGAGCCACCCCTTGTATCAGATGAGTCGCAATGATGCCACGCCTCTCAGTAGTTTCGCAGCAGACCCACCACGGTTGATAGTCGCAGTAAGCCCACCAACTGTGCGCCATGCATATGACTTTTTGCAAATTTAGCTATACCGTGGTACGCCTTCAGAGTGACTGCATGACTATAATATGCATTCGCTCACAATCGCGAAAGGCTTACGCCTCCGATCAGAGCAGAATTCCTGCATTCTCCAGGCCGCAGAACCGCCATGGCCCAGAGCGCTCCCTGACGCAGTCACGCAGCAGTGTCGCGCGACTAGCTGCTATGCCACCACGACCGTGACTGTCAGTGGATCACAGACAATTACAGACCAGTACGTGGAGCAGTGGTGGTCGTGCGCTACCTGAGGCTGCGCACCCACATAGATCCCCTGTGGGTGTCAACAGCCGCTCTCTCGCCAGCTCAGCACACCCCAGACTGATGATCCTGCTTCTGGAGAACCGATGATGATGATGACAGTGATGACTTCGACAATACTATCAAGAGCTCTACCGACTATTCTACCCTGTGTCACAAGTATATTCCGATCTCGCGATGATGCTGCCTTGCAAAGTAGCAGACGGCCCACGCCTTCAGCACCGCTGAACACCCGCGGCTTCCCTTCGAGTCTCTGCAGGCCTACGACTACGCCTTCAGAGCTTGCGTCGCTGCAAGCCTGTGTGAAACGCTGCACGCCCGACAAGCAGCGCGCTGACGCCCGCGATGATGTCACCGTGCCCTGATCCAGAGCATTCCACCGCAATCTCATCCTTCTCCCCCCGAGATCTAGGCAAGCCGCCGTTGTGCAGGATACTCAATGGCCCCATTCTCAAGTGGTCGGAAACGGTTATAGCTCCCAGAGGCCGATGCATTCTGGGAAGAGCTACCTGTGCCTTGGGCCTGCAATTCCGCTTCGCGCACCTAATAGACAGCGCTGCTGGACACTGACAGCAGAAGCATCCGCATTCACCTTCGCATGGCAGCCACAAACAGAGTCTAAATCAACGTTCTGCGTGTTCTTATCGAACGAATGCCGTTCAAGGCGTCCAACACACTGGTTCATTCATAATTCGGCTTCGACTCCGAGATCGTTATACCGAGGCCCTGCTTACTTAGCCTCGCGATGCCATAGTGCACGCCGCAACCTATTGGCGTGGAATGGCCTGGCCGACGGCAACGATACCAGGCCTCCTCTGGCCTCAGGTAATGATTCAGGTTAGCGAGGTGTAATACAACAGCGCGGCGACGCTTACGAGCTCATAATCGCCGACGCGGGCATTAAAGCGGGTGTGCGGTGCACCTGTGCACAGTACACTGGTACACTGCGAAGTCAACCTACTATAACATTGGGCCTGGCGCCCGGGTGCGGAGAGAACAATGCATACATATGATCCACTAGGAGCAGAATCGATCGCGTCAGGCCCGGGATGAATGAACGGCGTGACTTGCACAGGAAGGCGCGCTGACAGTGCACGAGTTGACGGTGTACTAAGTTATAGAGTGCACTTCTAGCACCGGAGGGCAGGTTAGTGCGCGAAACCAGTGCATGTGGAACTAATCAAGGGCGGGGGCCTGCGAGGGAACAAGTAGCGTTACGGTTGGACGTCTCTATCTGAGATGCGATCCGACTACAGGGCGTGCCGCGTGCGGTAATACCTCGGGCTCTTCTGATTTGCAAGGGCGAATACGGACTGACAGGGTGTCCTGTTTTCCATTTGTTTGGGTTGGCAGGGAGGCTTTGACTTTGACTTTAACCTGGGTCGCCGCAGCGACATTTAATTCGAACGATTATCTTCGAACTTCAAAGTCTGCGAAGGAGACTAGCAGCGACAGGGGTAGAAAGAGGGCCCTCACGCTCGTATCTATGCGGTGGAAAATCCTCGCCGGTACCAGTCCATGCCCAGGTGACGCCAGGTCCCACGATTCGCCTGAGGCGCGTTGCATCATTCCCGGACAGCGGCCTCATGTCAATAGAGATACAGTATGCCGCAAGCGGGACTGCGCGAACGATTTCAACTAGACTGTCGCGTAGAGAATAATTTCTGCGCAAACCAGAAGCAGCGACCAAGTTACCGGGCGCGCACAAGGCGCCGGCGAAGCTCTGTCGATGATATCGGTAGGTCTTCTTGGAACATCGTCTGAGGTTGTGCAAAATTATAGTATGTGAGCCCGCCGCGGTCAGTCCGACTCCGCTTCAGTCAAATTCCTTCTCGCTCGTCGCCCGTCTGTTCTTGGAATCCGCTGGCCGCAACTAGTCACTCGGTCAGTTTTGTCTCGCTCTGCATTGGCTGGTACAATGTACGCTTGAACACCCTCGATCTGCTGCCCCTGCATCAACGCCGATGGACTTTTGGACCAGCTGCGCAACCACCCACATTCGCCAGGTCTCGTGCTATCCTTCACGCGATTCTGCACTGGCATGCCGCAGATCTTCTTGATCGCGCTACATATGTTAGACCACAAGAAAATCCAGGCCGGACCAGTTGCAACTCGGAAGGCCGTGGAGCTGCCGAGCATGCTGGACCTAAATCTTCGACTGGAGCTCCGGAACACTGATCCGGGGAGCGGAGTGGCAATTGCTGCAAGTCTGTCTTCCGCTGCTCCGCACCGAGGTTGCTCTCGTCGCTTCTGGAGCTCTACCCAGCGCGCGCAGCAACCTTTAGAACGTGTTCTGGCCACAGAACCCCCATAATGCCAGATATTGATGAGCTTTCGCCTGAAATTTCGGGCCCGTTGGTCGACCTGCTCTTGCGCACCGTTCTGGCCGTGACAGGCGGTCCAAATGATCCCTACAGGTAGCATGGTCATCATTTCGTACTTAATTAAGCTGACATATTGCTCGAGTGCCAGAGCGGAAACCGTGGATACCCACATTGCGAGCATACGCTGCGCGGTTGACAGGCAAATCGCGAGCATCCACCGCTGCGTGCAAGAAACCCTGTCTGCAGGGCTCGTCTCGCGCAATGCACTTGCTCCAGCCATTCACCGGCTTCCGGACGAAGTGTTGACGCTCACCTGGTCTTATCTTCCGTTGAAGAACCTGGCGCTCATCAACCGCGTGTGCCGCAAATGGCGCTCTGCCGCACTGGAGTCCCCGGCGCTCTGGTCACATCTCGCGATCCACGACTCGGTGCACCGGCCTGGATGCCCCTGCTTCGGCTGCTCTTCTGAAGATCGACGTGCGGGTTTTAACAATTACGCGTATATAGAGCAGGTTCTCCCCCGCAGCAAGGCGGCACCACTTCGAATTGAGGTCGATATCGAGCTGTCTTATCCCTGCCTCGAGGATTGGTCTCTTCTTTGCGGTATGCTCAGCGGCCATACAGACAGGATTCGGGAGATTCGTTTCCATGTCCAAAACCATCAGGTGGTGCAGCACTTCTTCGATCACTGTGTGCGATTCCCTACTTTGCGCGTCTTGTCGGTGACAAGCGATAGTGATAATGGGATCTGGTGTCCCAATGGCGCCTTGTCCATGGCGGAGTACTTCATCGGTGGTGACACGACCCGCTTCCCGACCCTGCAGCGGCTAGAACTTCATCCCAACTATGCTCTTGATAGTCGCGCAGTCTGCTTTACGCTGCGAAGTCTCTGCTGTTCTGTTCTCCGCATCGAAGACATCCGTCCATTTCTGCTCTCTGCGTCCCGCCTCGAGTATTTGCACCTTATCCTATTGGATCCACAAGTCCCCGCCCTACAGGACGACGTGAACCTGTTGCGCCGTATTGACGGTATCCCGCACCTTCGGGTGAGCAATATTCCACAGGACTTGCAAGGGCAAGCACCCTGTTCGTTCGCGCATTCTCGCCGAAAACGGCTCGAGCTTTCCTACGACGGACCTATCCAACTCTCTATCCATCCGCCGGTATACCACCACTTGGAAGGATGTTTCGACCTAGTCATAACGCAGGTCGAACAGCCCTATTATTGTGAGATCGACGTAGCATTCGCGGACCGGGCGGGGCACAGCGTCCTCGTGCAGTTCCCCCAGACGGCGATCGCGAACCGGGTCAAGACTTGATTTACGATGGCATCGTCTGGCCGAACATGCCCGACTCTCTAGTCTCATTGACTGTCGACGCCCTCGCCTGGGACGTCGTCATACCAGACATCCTGCAAGCTCCCAAACTCACAAATCTGACGGTGAGGATTGGTGAGGCTGTACATCTGGAAAAGATCACACGGCGAGGCCTCGACGACACATACTCATTCAAGGCACCAATCGCGATATCGTCAGACAGCCCAGTCTGTATCCCGCCAGCGTTACTGGAGCGCATAAAGCAGGCGCTGGGAGTCGAGCACATCTCTCTTAGCGGCGTGTTCATCGACAATGCTTCATAACTCAACGAGTTCAGGTACTGCAAACACCAATATATTTCGAGACTCGTAATACGACTCATACAGTCAAGAAACATGTCAGGACAAATTTTCTCGCTTTTGGAAGGACCTGGTGCGCGCGCGGACCAAAAACTCTGCCGCAGTTCTCTTGTTCCGTGACCATCACCTCGGAGTGTGGCGCGCGTAGGCTAATCAGCTCGTGCATATGCGCGCGAGCTGCTATTTCACTCGCTTCTGGCGGCGCGACGCTTCTACCGACTGTGATCTCCGCCAGCCCGCAATGCTGCAGAGACTGCAACCCCCTTCCCTTGACGCTTTGTACGCAGTCAATAATACCAGCCTAACGCTGGAACCCCGGTGCAGCGCGCGCTCGACGAGAGGTACAACGCGAGTCTGCTTGTCAGCGTTGTATGGAGGTCTGACGAGAAGGCCGCAGGAGTTGAGCCAAAGTAGAGCGCGGGCGATGGGAGTTTGATCCGCATCGGTCGCGCGCGATTGCGCGGTGTCTCGAGTACGTATTTCGGTCCGTCCGTCTGCGCCGCGCTTCAGTTCAAAATGCTTTTCAACAGTTGTATCGCGCCCAGCGGCGGGTTTGGCGTGCTTCCCGCATTGTTCACGATATGCAGTCTGCCTCATATTGCCCAAGGCGCAGCGACAGAACACCAACCACACAGCAACCACTTCAAGCGCTGTATTCTACCCCCGGGAACCTGCTGTACGCGTCGCTGTGCTCTGTGCTCTGCGTAGCCCGGACTTTCAGCATTTGGTGCCGCATTCGATTGGAACCGGATGTTTTATGCGAAGACCTAGAAGCCGCGTACTGTTTGCTCCGCTGGCAGCATCCCTGACTCGTGTCGCGCCCACCGTCCCAGTCCGGAAAAGCGATGGATGCCAGTCACGCTCCATTTCCAAGTTCATTCCGCCCCTGGCCAGCCCTCGATCCAACAACATCGTCGAAATGGAAGGACGCATTCGACGACCGAACGCTATCGAATGCTGCCTGGGGCCACTTCGAGCCCTTGTTGGCCGACTACGGATATTCGCTATGGCGATGTGTTGATCCAGACGGTCCTGTGCAAAATCATCTCGAGGTCTACGCTCCGCAGACTCGACATGGGGCAGATTGCTTGCCGCCGCCAAAACGCCCGTTCCAGCCCCAAGCTAACGAAGCCCTCAACGAGGCTGCGTACGACCGTGGAGTAACTTGGCTCGGTCTCAGCGACTTTGTGAGTGTTTTGAGTCTTCGCAAGTCGTTCATCAGTGACTGTTTTCGTATCAGTATCCCATGGTCCGGGCTGCGTACGACCGCTCCGACAGACAGGTCGTCATCAGGGCCGTTGAAGCTAACGCAAATGAGCTGCGAATACTGTCCTTTCTCAATTCGCCGCCCCTGCGAGCCGATACTCGCAATCGCACCATACCTGTGCTCGAGAGCATTCATACTCGCGAGTGGGTCTTCGTTGTAATGCCCTGGTACGGATTTCCCCCATGCATGGTGCATTCCGGAACTTATTATCACCCCACTGGCAGCTGGAACGGCGGTCCATGCGTTGGCCCGGTGTACGATCGTGTCGAAGACTATCTATACGCCGCAGGCCAGATTCTCGAGGTCCGCATCATGCTCCTTTCAAGCGCGCTAAACCAGCGCGTAAGAGTATTAACACAGACTCTGCAGGGCCTGGCGTTCATGCACTCAGTTGAAATCGCGCACATGGTACGCACAAGTCGAAATGCATCACGGATCCTCATTTATTGACAATGCCTTCGCAGGATGCTCACGAGTACGCTTAAATCCCGATCGGAATCCCCAAACTTCATCTAATCCAATCGAACGCAGAGACAACATCGTTCTGAACCACTTCACCTCCCTCTGCTTAGAGGAATTCGAATCCGATGCCTACGTCCCGTTCCTATCGAGATTCAACGCCCAGTTCGCTTACATCGATTTCGGGTTCAGCATGCGCGTGCCAGCGGCCGGCGGCACCGTACCCGAAACGGCGTTCCCTGAATCGTATCAGACGGTCCCAGAGATAGGATGGGTCGACTGGGTGCCCATCGCGGACCCCAGGATGCCTCTACAACGCCCAGATGTGTTTCACGATCCGTATGCCGCAGATGTACGTCGACGTCACCGCTATTTTCAAGTTCTCGCGGCGATTCATCCTCTCAGGCTAATTATGATTGTACCAGGTTTTTATGGTGGGAAGCGTACTGCGTGAGCAAGTAGAGTTCCACAGCAGGATCACCAGCCACTGGACGACGCCCCGCGACTCGGCGCAGCGCACACACGAGAGGCTGCGTGCGCAGGTGCCGGAATATTTCGAGCTGATCGACAGGATGATGCACGGAGACCCAAAATCGCGTCCCTCTGCCACGGCGGCGCATGCGCATATCGTGCAGATGCAGGAAAGATTCAAACATGGTGTGTGAGTATACTGTAGTACATGTGAGCAAGGAGGTCCGCGACTGCGTGGTGTCGCCCGCGCTCCCCAGCAGGTTCGAAGTGTCTGTGTACCCTGGAGACATCGTACCGTTACTTGACCGCCGAAAAGGAGAAAAAAAAAGCAAGCGTACCCAGCTCCGTATCCGTACCGGACGCCGTACGAGCGCATGGCCGCAGTGCGGCGAACTTCGCGCAAAGCGACGTGACGATGCCTTGCGCCTCATCACGCGCCACCCGAATGCGTTTCGGTGGATTGCGCGAGCCGCGCGGCGCACGGGCGATTCGCGACCACACTCACTCGAGCGGCTAGAAGCCTTTAAGTTACTCCGCGACTGTCGTTGGAAAGCCGGGGTGCAACCGCCTGAGACGCCGTGGTGGCGACGTAACTTGGCCGCGCGCAGGAAGACCAGACTGCGCCCGCGCTCGCGCCGTCAGATGTTGCTGGTCCGGCGCGTGATGATGTATAGGGCATGTGGCTGCAAAAGACAAAGACGCTGTCGTCCAGCGAGGTAACCGTCGAAAAGGCGGTCAAAGGCGCACCAAGCAATGGTCGTGCACCAGCCGCGCGCGCGCAGAGAGCAAAGAAGAATGCACTGAGACGCGCACGAACCAGATTCTCTGCATCCGCGCCGGCCGCGCGGCAAAACTCCTCGGTGTCGCAGGCTGTGGCGCGTAATATAGCAGGCAAGGACCAATTTAAAGGATGCAGGAGTTGGTGCTAGCGCTCGACTTGCGCGAGCAAGAGCTAGATCCCCACAGCCGTCAATTCGAGATATTGCAAGCGGGGTGTTCGCAAGGGATTCTTGAGTATAAGCGCGGGTCGGTATTGGTATCGCGCCGGGTCCACAGCTGTCATCAATACAAGGCTGCAGCATTCAAGTCGTTACCCAGGCGGACAGTCGCGCAAACTGGTTTCGCAGGCGGCACGAGACGGCAGCGGCAGCTGAGGGAGAAGTTGGCAACTTGAAGCAGAGTGTCCGTCCGCGCCAGGTCGTACACCGGGCATACGCTCGTAGAGAAGCTCCCTGAGACAATCCTGAAGGCTCTGTTGCGCGTGTGCGCGCGGCGCGAAGGTGTGCCTCGAGCACGAGCACGCGTCGAATCAGCCAGTCAGCAGACACGCCAGATACGCCGTTAGCAACGAGCGCTGTGTCGTCATAGAGATAGCATCATCAAGCAGTGCGCGAACGGGACGCCGACGGTACGTAAGCAAGAGGTTGTGAACGGAAGGCAAGGAGCGCGAGCGGAGTTGACACGCTTGGCGCTCCTTGTGTAACCAAATGGTCAATGGTCAATGCCTCGCTCCAGTTTCATGTAGAATAGTTCTGCAGGTTCCACTTTAGTCTAGAATGTCTCAGCTAGTTCCTGTACGTGCCAGCTACCCCAGGCTATGCAGGCTCCCATGTATAAGTATAAAAACCAAGTCTTTGGGCTCGGCCAGTCGTCGCTGGACCGACCGAATCGAGAACAAGACAGTAATCAGAACACTGAACTCAGCTCACACGTTTGCGCAGGCAGCGAGAGACTCCGAGTTTTTACTGCCGAGTTCGACTCGACGTCGGACGAACTATCGAGCAAACGCGCGATCCACGGACTGCCCGATTGCGTGTATCGGCGAGTCTTCCGTTGGAGAAAAGACCGACTCGGCGAGCCAGACGCTCACACCTTGACTTCTCTCCATCCCCGGATGACGCAGTTCACACTGACGACGCTCAAACCCAAAACGGCGCCAAACTGATTCAAATCGCTGCACCAGACCGTAGATCTCAAAATTCGACCGTCGCACTGGCAGGAAATTACGCGCTCCCCGCTCATCCATTGAGTTCCACCATCGCAAAAATCAGCTCGGTCGCTGAGGCGCACTGGGGTCTGCGTTACTGCGGTAAGTATTCTTATTCTGTGCTCCTCTTCGCACAGGACAGACGTTTGCGCAGCGTGCAACTGTCCGATTTGCTGCGCAGGTGCGTAAGTTCTGCCCTCAGCCAAAGTGAGAATGGGTCAAAATGCAGAGCGCGCAGACCGCAAAGACGGCCGTGCAATTTGGATTAGAGGATATCTTCTGCCATCGTCGCATAATATGAGGTAGTACTAAGCAGAGCTGTATCCAGGCGACGGTTCCCGAAGAAGCAAGGTTGTTCACAGGCAGCGCTTCAGAGCAAATTATATGTATTCACCGAGTGAATGCTTGTGTAGATTGCTGCAAGACAGATAACACGCATACTACTGTATGGACAGTCCGACACCATGAGTGTCATATGCATGAGCAGGGAGACAATCCACATTCACAAACGGCCAGCCACCAAGGAGCGCCACACATTCTATTCAACTTGTTTTAGCGCCGTCGACGGCCGGGCATGTTTGTACAGCTTCCGTTTCCCACGCGACTTGTCACAATAACGACGCGAACTTCGAAGGCGTTCCACGGTTCAGGAGCAGGACCCTCCTCAGCCCCACGTCTGTATGCGCTCCATCGCGGAACACGCCAGGAACACGCCATTAACTAGAATGCACGCATCACGGATCAGAACGTACGCGGAGTTCGGCGCTGGGCGATCCATCGCCATTCCAGTCAATGATTTGCTCCTTGATACTGATAGACTACAGGACGGTCCGCCACCAGAGCCAAGTTTTCGCAGCGCAGGCTGGATGGAACGGCGCAGGCAGATTGACGACGTCGACAGCGCGATGTCTGCGGACGTCGGATGCTCCTTATAAAGGCCGGCGCGCTTCTCTTCCCGATGCCACCCTGTACAAACGCGCACATATGTAACCGCGCGCTTGCGTCCTCTGCTCCGCTCTGCTCTCCTTCCCCTGTCATGATCCTGGACGCGCTACAAAACACCGCGCTCGCCGCGTCCCTGCTCGCGCTGGCCCTCGCCCTCCTCGTGCTCGCGCGTGCACAGCGCCGGCCGCCGTACCCGCCGGGCCCGCCGCGGCGCTGGCTGGTGGGCAACCTTTTCGACCTGCCCACGGGGCCCGAGCAGTGGCGCGCGTTCGCCGCGATGGGCAAGAAATACGGTACGTAACTACATAGTATGCGTTTGTTCGGGCGCTCAATCGGGCGCGGCAGGGCCGGTGGTGCACCTCGGGGTGCTCGTGCGCGACATCGTCGTGCTCAACTCGTTCAAGGCCGCGCAGGACCTGCTCGACAAGCGCTCGGCCATCTACTCCGACCGCGCCCGCTTCCCCATGGTCGGCGAGCTGTCCGTCCTACATCCCACGCGTGCCCGACTGTTCCCAGCTAACGCGCACGCTATCAGGATGGGCTTCGAATGGACAGTCGCAATGCAGCGCTACGGCGACTACTGGCGGCAGCACCGGCGCGCGATCCACCAGCACTTCAACGAGTCCGCAACCAAGGCGCTTTACCCCGAGCTCACGCGGCTCAACGCCGTCTTCCTCTCCTCGCTCCTGCGCGCGCCCGAGGGATTCTGGGAACACACGCGCTGGCTCGCCGGCGCGAACATCATGTCCGTCACCTACGGCCTCGACTCGCAGCTCGCGGACGACCCGTACATCCGTCTGGGCGAAGAGTCGCTGCAGATTGCCAGCAGGGCGGGCGCGCAGGGCGCGTATCTCGTCGATGTGGTCCCGTGGCGTGCGTTCGTGTGTTTCATGTTGATGCTAACGCGCTGATGGGCGCGAAAAGTCAAGTACCTCCCCGAGTGGCTGCCCGGCATGGGCTTCAAGCGTCAGGCGCGCGTGTGGAAGGCGACCCAGCTGCGCGCGCGCGACGAGCCCGTCGACTTTGTCAAGAAGGAACTGGTGCGCACGGTTCCTTACACACATCCATAGCGATGCTCACGCTTTGACTCGAGGCTGCCGGCACCGCGCGCCGCAGCATGACCTCGCAACTGCTCTCCACCGATATCGACGGGCAGCCGATCCCCGAGGATGTGATACGCAATAGTACCGGGATGGTGTACTTCGGTACGTGCGGGACCATCCCTAAGTACGCAGATTGTTGGTGACTGATATTCGCGCACATCGGCAGCCGGAGCTGATACCGTGCGTCGCGCTTACTCTCTCCGCACTCCATCGCCACGTCGATTCAGCTCCCCTTTCGTCGCGTCGCATCCTCGGTCTTCTCGTTTCTCTTGTCGCAGCACTCTCACCAGATCCCTTGCGTCGCATCGCGCCTCGATCCCACGCCCGTCTCACCCTCGTCTTGTCTCCTCTTCGAACTGCCTGCACGCCCCATCTCACCTCCTGCTGCACGCGCACCCGTATCTCCCGCCCCCCCCCCCCCTACCCACACCCCCTCCCTCACCCAACTCACCCGCCCCCACAACAGAGCGTAGGCACGATGCACGCCTTCATGCTCGCAATGGCACAGCACCCCCTCGCGCAGCATCGCGCGCAAGCCGAGCTCGACGCGCACCTGTCAGCATCAGCGGGCGGGCGCATGCCGACGCTGGGCGACCGCGCGGCGCTGCCGTACGTCGACGCGCTGCTCAGGGAGGTCGTGCGCGTTTGGCCGGTTTTGCCGCTTGGTGCGTTTCTTTCTTGCTTTACCGTACATTGGTTAGCGGTCTCGTTGACTCGTCGTTTTTTTTTTTTTTTTGGCTTGTCTGTTCGTCCTCGTTTGATTTTGCTGCGGATGGGTTCGCCGTTTGATTTTGCTGGGACGATGGGGTGGGGTAGGCGTGCCGCACCGGCTGATGCAGGACGACGTGTACGAGGGCATGCGTATCCCCAAGGACGCGCTTATCCTCCCGAATGCATGGTACGTACGTCCGCATCCAATCCCATCCGCATACATTCACACGCCGACTCGCACTGCCACCTGGCCCATCGCGCTCTGATGCCCCCCACCCCCTCCTCCCGCCGTCGTCATTACTCCATCGCGCCCCCGCGCCAAGTCTCACATGCCATCTCCTCCGCCTCCCGATTCCCAATGCCCAATGCCCATCCCCCAACGTTCCTCAGGAGCTCGTGTCCCATCGCATCCCTCTTCACTCCTCCTATCCTATCTCTCTCGGTGCTCGCCCAACACCCAATGCTCACCTCCGCTTCAAAGGGCGATGTTCAACGACGAGGAATACTACCCGCACCCCGAGACGTTCGACCCGGGCCGCTTCCTCGCGCCCGACGGGCGGCTGGACCCGTCGGTGCTGGACCCCGGGGATATTGCGTTTGGGTTCGGGCGGAGGTGCGTGCTGTGCTGGTGTCTTGGTCACTCTCTTGATCTCGATCTCGAATTTCTCTCTTGATCTCGGATTTCTCGCCTCCCCTCTTGATTTCGAATTTCTCGCCTCCAATCTCGAATTTCTCGCCGCTCCTCTGATGTCGTGTCGTGTCGTCTCAGTAGTGCATGCACGCCGTTTCGCCATTCTCCATTCCCCGATGTCAATCTCACCCGTTGCCTACAACCAACTCCAACTTCGACTGCTCCCTCCATCCGCGCCCGCTTTACCAGCCCCTACGCTTACCGTTCGCTTTCGCCTCCGCCCCACGCTCACCGTTCTTCTTCACCCCACCCTCACCGTCCGCCTCCACCCCACGCACACCATCCGCCCCCGCCTCTGCCCCACGCTTACCGTTCTTTCTCCCCACGCTGACCGTCCTTTCGCTTACCGCCCGCTTCGCAGAGTATGCCCCGGCCGCCACTTCGCCGACGCTGAGGTCTGGCTGATGGTCGCGAGCGTGCTGTACTGCTTCGACATCTCGCCCGCGCGCGAGGGCGCGCCGCCCAGCGGGGTGCTCAGTTCGGGCATTGTGAGGTGCGTTGGCTTTCTTTTCCTCTTTCGCCCGGTGCGGCGCTGCGATGAGGTGTGAGGCTCCGCTGCGATGAGGCGCTGCGGTGTAGTGTGAGGCTCCGCTGGCGATGAGGCGTGAGGCTCCGCTCCGGCGCTGCGGTGGGAGGGGTGCGGATGGACTTGGCGCTGATGTGGCGTTGTGATTCCGTAGTGCGCTGACCAAGTTCGAGTGCCGCATTACGCCGCGCGACGCGGCGAAGGAGGCGTTGGTGCTGGCGGGTGTCTGAATGGGCATTTGGTAAACCGCATGCCGGTCGATGGATGGCTGGCTGGATGGGAAGGAGAGTACTCTCGGCAGAGGAGGTGCTGTTCGCTCTAGTCTCTCTCACCGTAACGCAATGAAGTAAAATTTCATCTGCTTAGACTATCGCAATGACTCGTCAAATGGGCAGCTGTACGCGTCCCGATAATCCGCGCCCGGCTTCGCTCACTCGCACGATGTTCAGCGGCTTGCGCGATACTCCCCCCCACGGAAAAAAACCGCCGTTCGGAGACAGCCGCACACTTGAGACACGCCTTTCTTTCTAGGATCTGCATACAAAAATAAGGTATAATAGTAAAGGTTGTAGGGCATGTCCTTGGGTACATAATCCTCCTCCGAGATATTGAAACGGGTGCTATACAACTCGACTATGATGTCATTTTTGAGAGGAACCGATATTTACACTATCTCCACAACCAGGGAGCATCGAGCTTTCCCCTCATATAAAACCCAGGTGCATTTTGTATGGATGTTACATTGCAGAAGCAGCGAAGGTTTAGGCGCAACATTCGCTTTTATATGAGCTCAAACTTGTCCTCCGGTTCACCGGCCGACTTGCTCTCCGGAATTACTGGATGGGGGAATCTTCAAAACAAGTTTACCATTGAATAGTATCAAGCCTAAGCATTATGCACAAATATAAGTTTTAGGTTGAGTGTATCAAAATTGCGGCAGAAATCGAGAATTTCCCAACGGCGGTTATTTTCCGTGGCGGGGAGTAGATTGGGATGGACAACTGGATAGACACAACGTAGAATACGTGGACCAGTGCTAGCTCGTACCAGCTGAGAAGTCGCTATAGTATTTGTTCCACTCTCTCGTCCGAGTCATTGCACACCTTTGATTATCCTGATAGTGGTAAGTAGTTACAGTATATACTCTCTCTTTATTCCGGATCTTCAGGTCTGAGTACAGCTTGGAGCCACACGAATCCATCATGCAATCGGGAAATATATGAGACCACGGGGACATCAGAGCCTAACTAACGACATTGCCTAATCGAGTTTGCACGCACTTGCACCGGTGATCACCGTGTTCTCCCTGAAACCCTTCGGAAGCCTTTCGGCCTGGAGAAAATAATAAAAAATAATTGCCACAATGTACCGTACGATATTCGCCAGAGTCACGTGGTCCAGGAGTCTTTTCGTCGACACCGAACTTCGCCGCAGTCACTGTCGCTCAGCCCGATGTCCGGCCGCCCGCCAAAACGACATGCCTTTGTCATCCTGACCAACGAGCAAGCCGCGCATGGTCGCCATGGCCCGTCCAAACGCGCCCGAAAAAATTCGCCGCACAATGCCAGCGATACCCCGCCAGCGCCGCCACTGACAAGACCAACTTTGGCTGACGTGCACATCAGCCAACTCAGCCTGTCCGCGGCGCAGGCTGCCCACATCAAAAGCTTGTATGAGGATGGGTCGGGCATCACGGAGCTGGAATATGCCACTGACGACGACAACTCGCAAAAACGAGCCACTGCACTTTTATCCGAGTTGCGGCTCGACACGACGTCTCGTGGTGCGTTGGACAACAAATGGAACATCGTTTGGCAGTCGCAGTCCACGGAGAAGCAGAAACGCTCTAATAGACGCGTGCTTTACCAATGGTGCGTTCATGTCGTCCGATGTTATCGACGTCTTCTAAAAGCACCGAACAGTGCTTGTGGATACGATCACGAGGCGGCGAAGACCACGCGGCGGCATAGCCCAGTGCCCTACACCGGCTGTCTGGCGCACGTCGAGGTCGTTTACACGCCCGAGTCTCCTGGCCGAGTCTTGCAAATTCGTGGGCATACGAGTCATAATGATAGTTGTCGAACCGCTCTCTTTACGCGGATCCCGTCCATTGCGCTGCATCCATCCGTTATCGACGAAGCTGTCAAGCAGCGTATGAATGGCGCCTCGATCGTTGACATTATGGCGAAGAACGAGCGCATGCTACACGCTCGTGCCTATCCGGATCAGCCGCCCGTGGAAGATCTCGGCGAATCTCCCCATCGCTGGGTCATTCTACAGTCGGACATGCGTACAATCTATCGCAAGGAAGCCCTGCAGCGCGGCATCGATGTCCGTTCGAAGGCGGAATGGAACGTCGATGAGTGGCTCGATGTGGCATCCCCGAAGTACAACAAGACCTTCGCCGACGCGTTTTTCCATTACCAGGCGCGCTCACAGCGCGGCGAGAGGTTCGAAGCATGCGTGGCGACCGCCGAGATGCGCGACACGGCGTGGAAGTATTGCCATATGCAGCAGATGATCCTAGACGGTACCTTCGGCGTCTGCGACAGCAAGCTTCTTCTATTCATCGCAATGGGCGTCGACGAGGAGTGCAAGGGCGTCCCCGTTGCATTCTTCTTCTTTTCTGCGCCGACAGGCAACCAGCAAACTTCGGCAGGCTACGACACGACGGTACTCACGAAGCTGCTCGGCCGTTGGAAGAGCAGCCTCGAGGCGGAACGCGGCGGACAGGCCTTCACGCCGCTGTGTGCCATCACCGACACCGATCTGCGCGAGCGTGCAGCGCTGCTTGCAACGTGGCAGGGCATCATCCTGATTATCTGCAAGTTCCACCTGCGGCAGGCGTGGCGCAACTACCGGAACAGGATGCTCAAGGGGAAGTCACCACGCATGATGGAACTGAAGAAGCGCATGTGTGCGCTCGAGGTTGCGCTCCTCGACACATCCTCGCACTTCCAGACCGGTATGCTGATGGATGCTGAACGAGAACATGTAGCCTCGGTCTCTCGTGTCGATTCGTCTGCGGCTGCAAAGGCTACGTCGTATTTAGACTATCTTGAATCATTCTGGTTGCAAGATCATTTATGGCGGTCGTGGTCCCTGTTCGGTCGCCAGAACGCGGCGCGCGTGCTCAAGTGCAACGTTCTTGACGTTATTCCGACGACGAACCACCTAGAGTCGTTCAACGGGATCCTAAAGCGCAAGCATTTGAAGCAGTTCCAGCACGGCCACAAGCGACTCCGCTTGGACGTTCTCCTTCAGCTCCTCGTTACCGACATCGTCCCGGGCATCTTCCAGCGTCGCCGCCTCGTTCGCCTTCAGCGCAATGCCCTCGACCAGCGCATCCGAGCGCTTCCTGGCGGACAAGAACTGCTCACGGAGCGCGACGTGAAGGCGAAGCTGAAGCCCGCGCCGGTCGCATTCTATGTCAGCGATCCAGCGCGCGACGCCTGCGCCTTGACCCTCCTTGCTCAGCAGCGCCTTACAAACGTCCGCCGCACGAACAGCGGCATCACCGCGCTCTGTTATTCGTCCGAGGCAACACAGGCCGACCCAACGTCGTATGACGTCTGCATCGACTTCGACGCGAGCGCCGACTGCACCTGCCCCGACTTTCGCGAGCGGGGCGGAGCGTGCAAGCACCTAAGAGCGCTGTTAATTGCTCTCGACCGATGGCGCACCGGCGGTCATGGTGTCGCGCCGGTCGACATCCCGCCGACCACTCTACCGTCATCGGAGCAAGCTGCTCGTGCGCTTGCGCTACGCAAAGAGGCGCAAAAGGCAACAGAGCTGCGCGCGCAGGACCCACCTAGTCCTATCCCCTCGCAGCCCTCGCCATTTGACGATGATCGACTCTTTGAAACGGTCGACGCGTCACAAAACTTGCCGGACACCGAGATCGAGGACGATGACGATGCTCGTAGCGTCGCGACGGACGCCGATGATGATGATATAGTGAGCAGCGCGCTTTTCTGGCCGTAACTGCGAGCTAACAAGATTTTACAGCTGGACGAACTCGCGCCCGCCGCGCCCGACAACTCATCGCTGGCTGCTCTACATGAGCAAGTCAGCGCGCGTGTCTCGCGTCAATTACAGCAGTGGGAGCCGCGCATCGGCGACATGAACGAGTTCCTGGCCAACGTCAACGTCAGCCAGCTTCCGCCGGACGAAGTGCCCGCCATCCGCCGCATTCTGTACGCGTGCCGGACGCTGGCGGACCATCTCAAGCGCTGGGTCGAGCACGCTGACAGCAACGACGCTGCAGGCAGCTCATACAGCGGTGCCGCCGCGGCCAGCTCGCTCCCGGACACCGCGAACACCGCGGCCGCGTACCGCACGTCAGACAGCGGTACAAACGCTGTTTCAGCCCCCACCGCTACTCCCGCTCCTCCCGCCCCTCGCGCCGCCTCCCACCGCCGCCTTCGCCGTGCTATTCTCCCAGTGTCGCCGGAGCGCAAGCAACGGCGGCACGACTCTCACTCCATCTTCTAATTGCAGTATCTGTCTTCCATACATCCTTGCCTCAACTAATATCAATTAGTGACTTGAATTCATCTTGTTCCATTTCAAAATTTCCCAATTATATTTCCTTCTCATTGCAAGCCACTTGGTGTCGAGCATGCACTCCAAGGAGGGGCACAGTCACCAGGGACAGGTACTCAGTTATGCCGGATCACTACTGATTGCTGATCACCGGTGCAAACTCGATTAGGCAATGTCGTTAGCTAGGCTCTGATTCCGACCACGGGATCCGGCTGTATCAGATTGCATCTGGCCGATAAGACCCCATATGGCATATCATTATCCGGCAGCAGGGATCAGTCTGCTCCGTCATCACCAGAGCCTAAGTACATGATCAAATCCGGTTCAGACCGACAACGCTCTGGTCAGAATGCCGTCAGAATGCCTTTCGATTTTCTGCGAGCGTCATCTACGTCTCAGCCATACTGCCACATTATCTGGGAGTCAACTGACTGGCTGGAATCTGGCCAGCAGAAGCGGTTTCCGGGGTCTAGGACCGCTTCTGGCTCACGGCTACAATGGGCTCGGAATTCACTTATTATTCCTTTTGGGCTCGACAGAAAGTAAAGCAAAAACCATGTATATTGCGGACCGGCGTATATACAGGGAAAAGAGACGCAAGAGAACGATATGTGGTTGGTGGGATGGACACGTGGACGCCAGAGGAGCGATGGACAAAGGAGGATGACGCGAATGTGAAGGATATAACGCGATGGCACGCGAAGGGGGGGAAACATCTGAAAAATAAGTTAGTACGTCAATGGAATGGGAGCGCGAGCGGTTGATCAAGACTCCGAGCACGGCAACGAAGCAGAGAGCACGATAGTACGACCGCGAGCAAGAGACGATCAAGAGCCAGCCAGCATCCTCGAGCAAAGCAGATAGCCTGGGAGCAGCGAGCCAGCAAGACGGAACTCGACAGTGAGCAGGCCACAAAACATATCCCCCATAGACTGCGTCTTGCATGATGCTTGAGGCAGGGCGGGCGCTCTTGGGGCAGGCGCTTTTGAGGCGAGCGGTCTTGATGCGAGCGGTCTCGATGCGAGCGGTCTTGAGTCGGGCACTCTTGAGGTAGCGAGGTCGATGCCCGCCTCTGGAGGGCGCGAGGTCGACGAGGGGGTCGACGAGGCGGGGGGAAGAGAAAGAGGAAGAGAATGGGCACCGGACTTCGAAATGAAGATTTTACTTGGATCCGTTGCGCAGCCGCCGTGATGCTGCGCAGCATTGTCCTGCTTGGCACTTGGCAATGGCACGGAGATCGTCCAAGTCCCACAATCGCCGCCCACGTCCACTAAATGCCTTCAGCAACATTGAGCAGGCACGAATTTCCATCTTCCGGCTGACACAGAGTCATCCCAGTCATCGTCTCAGAGACAGCATGCCAGATGCTCACACCAGCAGCGGAGATATCGAAGAACTCCCTTAGAAGGGGTGCGCGGCTTCCGCACGACGGGAGACCGACTCGGAGTGCTCAGAGCGCGGTCAGCCTGCTCCCCATCTGACGCGACCTGGCACGAAGGAGTCTGTGCCGGACAATCCTGATATCGGCCTGACGCGAACTGATCAGGCTATATCAGGCGAATTCAGGCTTGACCCACCTGCTCCTTTGCCCTCAGTGACGATTCAGCAGCCCGTCAGGCTGATGCCCTCCTGCTTCTGCCTTAACTAGCAAGATCAGCCCTCAAATTACGGGTATGCCACGACCAGCCAGTACAAGGTTTTTCCCGGTTTCATGATGTCCACTGACAAGTTATGTAGACTGCAACAACACGACCCAGCTCGAGCGCGAGCAAAGTGACCTTTAGTATTTGTCTCGCTACCTTGGTCAGTCACGTAGACTTACAAACCAGTCGAGCCGACGCAGCATCTGCCTCAAGCAATGGTATAATCATACCGGACCGAAAGGAACTCGTCCGCGCGCTGCGTATGCGCCTTCGCCCGCGTGCGAGGCTGCGGCCGGTAAACAGTCTCGACGAACCACTCCTTAAGGAGCACGCTGAGATGGTCGGCCGAGATGCCGCACTGCTCGCGCACGTCGACGACCTCGACGCCGAGGATGGCGAGGCGGGGCACGAGCGCCGTCGAGCGCAGCCTGAGCGCGCGGTCGATGAAGTGCGCGACGTCGTCCGTGAGCACCTTCGCCTCCCTGGCCTCGAGCCGCAGCTCGCGCAGGTTGCGCAGCGAGAGCGCGTACGGGCCCCAGTGGTAGCGGTCGAGGATCCCCGCGGCGCTGTTGTCGTGGCGCGGGCGCGGGCGCGTGCGGTCGCCGCCGCGGAGGAGGACGGCGAGCGTGCCGATGTCGCGCGCGCTGAGGCTGATGTGCTGCAGCGTCGACGGGCGGAAGGCGTACAGGGTGCCGTCGTCGATGTGCAGCTCCTGCACCGCGGCGAAGATGTTGGCGCGCTGGACGAGCGCCTCGTCCAGGCTCTGGCGCGGGCGGACGGCGAGGAAGTTGAGCGCGGCGCCGGCGGGCGTCGTCAGGCGCACGTGCGCGCCGTCGTCCGCGCCGCCCGCGCCGAGGAGAGAGAGCGAGACCGCGGACTCGACGTGCCGCAGGACGCGCGCGACGAGCAGCGGGTGCGCGTTGACCAGCGTCAGCTCGCGCAGCTGCGCGAAGTTGGCGAGCTCGAGCAGTTTGAAGGGCTCCTCGAACACACGGGGCTGCGCCTCCACGGTAAATTCGAGGACGAGCGTTGTGAGGTGCGCGGGGAAGTTGTACTCGGGCGTGCAGAGGAGCTGCGTCTCGGTGAGGGCCGAGAGGTGCAGCTCGCGCAGCGCGGGGAACATGCTCGCCCAGGTGGTCGTATACGCCGCGTACATCGTGCGCCCGCGCGTCCTGCGCAGGATGCCCGGGCCGCGGAAGGACGTGACGTTGGCTGTTGCGGCGCTTGGTGCGCCGAGATCCACACCTTCGAGATGCAGCGTGTGTAGTCGAGGTGCGATGCCGTTGAAAAGGGGGAAGGGGATGAAGATCTTGTGGAACCCCTCCAACACGATGACGAGCGTCTCTAGGATGTGCGCTGGCTGGGCGAGCAGATACGCGAGCGTGCGCGCGAGCCAGGGTTTCGTGTGGTAGGGGAAGCGCAGGTCCAGAGAGGCGATGTGTCCGATGTGCGGGCCAATGTGCTTGCTGGGGAAGGGAAGTGTCGGATCCGGGAGTACGTGTATCGCGAGTCGGACGGCCGCCTTTTTCGTCCGGTCGAGAAGATGCGGAAGCGCACGCGTCTGGACGTTGTCGAGGTCGCACCAGAGCTCCGCATGGTTCAGCGCAATTTCGCGCCAGGATTTGGAGACTAGACTGGCTCGAATGCGGTCGGAGAGCGGGAGGTGGATGAAGACCAGACCTAAGAGCTCCGCGGGCAGCCGGTTGATATGGTTGGTATCGCGTGGTTGAGCGCCGCTGTATCTCATGCCAATGTCGAGGAGGCGGGAAAGCATTCTGGGAGCGGGAGCGGGCGTGGAAGAGAGCGGGAGCGCGGCTTTATAGACCGCAGAGGACGGTGGTTAGATGAACCACGCCGCGTGGACAAAGGCCCATGGTGCTTGGACCTTGAAGCGTCGGTACAGTGTTCGACGCTTCAGCATAGGGATTGACACACTAGAGATGCAGAGCTTAATGCTTGAAAATGACGGGTCCGTGATCGTGAAATGGAAGAGACAGGTGCTGCAAGCTGAGCTTAAAATAAAGGGCCGGTCGCTGCGGACAGCACTGACCAAACTGATGTCAATAACGCGCAGATCCTGCCTCCATGGCCGACGGCCAGCTAGGTGCGGCTCAAGACTCTGCGCGAGCCTCTATCAGGGCTATTGTATTACTTCACGGCGATACGGAGTCACAGTGCGCGATTTTGCATATCAACACTATCATTATTGACAAACGGCATGCCTCCTCAGGATCGTCCAGCTCCAGGATGCCTCGAATAAGGGTGTCGAACTGCCACCCGAGCTGCTCGCGCAGATTTTTTGCCATCTGGATATCCACGGTCGTTTTTCAGTATCCCAAGTCTGCTGCAATTGGCGCATCGCGGCCCTGAGCTTTGCACGACTCTGGACAGACATGGATGACTTCGGCGAGGCTTCTCAGAGACTTCTATTGGCACTCGAACGGGCGTGTGCTTTGCCAGTGCGGCTGGGCTTTTCCCTACGAGTTGTGGATGACTACCAACTGGCAACCATCCTCTCGTGTGTAGGCCGTCATATGCATCATATTCTTGCGCTGGACATCACACTTACCGATGCCAATGTCGCGTTGCCTGGCCTCTCCGATACTCTTTCTCGACCAGCCCCTATACTACGCCGATTAAGTCTCTATGCTGCCAACGACGTCTTCACCGACAAGAGCGTGTTGCAGGAGAACCTGTTCTCGGGGCTCGCACCTCATCTGAAGCAGCTGTTCCTTTTCAACATATTTTTGCCACACGTCCCGCTAGCGGCATTTGCGAACGTCACATTCTTCAGTACTCCCCCCCACGGAAAAAAACCGCCGTTCGGAGACAGCCGCACACTTGAGACACGCCTTTCTTTCTAGGATCTGCATACAAAAATAAGGTATAATAGTAAAGGTTGTAGGGCATGTCCTTGGGTACATAATCCTCCTCCGAGATATTGAAACGGGTGCTATACAACTCGACTATGATGTCATTTTTGAGAGGAACCGATATTTACACTATCTCCACAACCAGGGAGCATCGAGCTTTCCCCTCATATAAAACCCAGGTGCATTTTGTATGGATGTTACATTGCAGAAGCAGCGAAGGTTTAGGCGCAACATTCGCTTTTATATGAGCTCAAACTTGTCCTCCGGTTCACCGGCCGACTTGCTCTCCGGAATTACTGGATGGGGGAATCTTCAAAACAAGTTTACCATTGAATAGTATCAAGCCTAAGCATTATGCACAAATATAAGTTTTAGGTTGAGTGTATCAAAATTGCGGCAGAAATCGAGAATTTCCCAACGGCGGTTATTTTCCGTGGCGGGGAGTATAACCGCGACAGAGAGAACACCACTAAATCGCATGGCTCACGCCGTCCTCCCCAATCTGGTGGTCTATGAACTGAACTTGCGTCAGGGTACGGTCATTTTCCAGTCGCCACTCTATCCAGACGCCTCCGCACCGAACCTGCGCATATTACGCCTGAACGAGTCGTTTTCCATGATACGCAAGTTTCCGTACAGTTCCTGCCCTCGGATTGCCCTCCTTAGGCCTCCGTCGGCGTACGCTGCAGTTGCCTGGGCGACATGCACACCGCCGGCGCGGTTTATGGTCCTTTCCGCACTCTCTGGAGGACGGAGCGTCGACGGCTTCTACAGGCTGACTTACCGCTTCCACGGGTACACGTCGGTTCTGCTCCGCGGGATAACACAGCACCTACGCTCCCTCGTTCTTGAGACCATCACCTCGCAGCACGATATGGACGGGCGCAGGCTGTTTCAGGAGTTCCCGCGCCTAACTTACCTTCACATTCTCATTGCATCGCGTGACGGGTACACCGCGCATCGCCCGCCTTTCCCACTCTGGCTGCGCACGCCAGCCTTGCGCGTCCTGCGGCTCTCGGTGGTCCCACCATATATGACTGAAAACACCGAGACCGTCGTCTGGCAGGACAGGGGAATCGGACCGTTTCTCTCCAGCCTGCAGCCTGAGCCTGAAGGACGCACTGTCTTTCTGGAAACAGAAGGCTTCTCGCTGGAAACCTCAATCCCGTTCACACCGCCGCCGTTTGTGCCGCGCGCAGTCTCGCCGGACGTACCGCTGTACCACTTTCGGCAGGACCGCGTCGACCAGTTCGAGCACTGGGACGATTGGCTTGTGAGCGCGCTCGACCGTATTCCTGATGTATAGACGCATGAATTTGAATGTATACTTCCCTTAGCTGATGACAGTCGAAATATGGATCAGTGCTGCAACATTGAACATGATAGGCGGGAATATGTACATAGTCTTCAACACTGTCAGTCCAGACATTTTTGTAGGGTATTGGGCCACACCAGTGTCTGTGCTATACTCATAATACTCAAGCCGTGGAGAGCAAGTCGTTATTCGCCCAGAGTCCTCTGCATTGAGAAAATTTGCTGGTTCGCAAGGTAAAACGGCCATGCGGGCATACTGGCTCCCTTCGAATCATTCACTCTTTGGAATTGAGATAAACAAAAATGTTGCAGACAACTTGAAGTCACACATGGGCGTCAGGAAATGTTTACGTCAGTCAACTCTAAAGGTTCCCATTGCATTGCGGAGTTTGGATGCGAAGTTGCTCTTTGGCTCTCGCATCGCCGTCGCCGTCCCGTCGCCCTTGTCCACCGCATGTCCGAGGCGCCTTCGGACTCCAACACGCCATTTGGCGCTGCTATTCGTTCTGCGTTCAGGGCGGCCGTGCAGAATATAGCAGATCTTCGACCAACAGATGCCCTCACCACGTGGTTCGTCTGAAAACGTGCGCGCGAGCGAGGCTGCGGTGTGCTCAAGACGGAATTCTAGCTCCGATGATGTGCTTCTTGACGCGAAGGAGCAGGTTCTGCAGGCGGTCTCCCATGAGATTTCGTCGTTTCTGCTCTCACTCAACGCGCGTTCCAACCCCGCCAGCCTCGTGCCCGAATTATTGACCGATATCCTTGGCTATCTCTCCATCCGAGATCGCTTCTCCGCAACGGAAGTCTGTCAGCACTGGCGAACCGTTGCAATCAATGCGCCTTGCATATGGACTGATATCTCCGGATTCGGCCTAGTCTCACCCCGACTTACTATCGCCCTACAACGCGCACGTAATACTCCAATTCGTCTGGGGTTCACGCTTCCCTCGATCTTGATTACATATAATGCATGGTCTGCGTCGGTAGCTACCCATCGCGCGGATCGGCAAACCCAGCAAACCTTGGCCTTCTTAACATGCTTGTCTCAGCGTATGGCACACGTGACAAGCTTGGACATCACAGCATATGGCGCCGGCCTGTGTCTCGCACCACTCCACGATGCCCTTTCCCATGAAGCACCACTCTTGAAGTTCTGCCGCCTGGAGTTCGTAACGCCATCCCACCAACTGCGCGGCGATCTCTTTGCAGGACACGCCCCGCGCCTGCATACGCTGGAACTAGTCCAGGCGCTTCCGCCGACAGACGCCACCCGCGCGCTCCACGCTGTCCGGCAGCTCCGCTTAAGCTCTGGTGCTCTCGAGAACGTTGAATCTAAATTTGCGGTCCTATTCGTAAACTTACCACACCATACGGAACTCGAATTCGACGCAACCTCCTGCGCCACCATCATTTATTATAGCTCTGCCGTCAGCGCGGCTCGCTATCTCTCGGCCCTTGTGCCGGAGCTCAGGTCGCTTCATTTCCCGCGCGATTCCCGTCCACTGTTGTTCCTGCCACATGGACCGTGCAAGCGCGTTTCCCTCACGGCGCCCTATGCAGATTGCCTGGAGGCTTTATGGGTGGAAAATCGGCTCCCGTCGCGTATGATCATTGCGTCTGACACGACTGGTAGCGTCTTCCTGGGCGGACGGGACGATGCAGGCGCTCTGAGGCTTATCAGCAACACCTTTCTACACAACGGCGTGGCGCACGCGCTGATCGGCGGTGCCATCCTGACCTGGCTGCGCGCGCTCGTAATCGACACCCGGTCGTGGCTTGGCATGGTTCTGAGCTACGCGCCGCAGACGGTACTGCCGCATCTGAAGTTCTTGCACCTCCTCGTCTACGTGCAGGAGAGCCTCAAGAGCCGGTGTCAGCGGCCTCCGGACTGGCTGCATGCGCCGGGGCTGAATGTGCTGCGCGTATCGGTCGTTGCAATTCGCGACAACCTTCAACACTGCGATGACGAGGTCTGCGCCGCCATCGACCGCTTCGTTGGTCTCGTTGCGCCCCCGACGCTGGATTTCATCGAGTTCGATAACGCGGGCCTGCAGAACTTTCCCAGCGGCTGTGTTCGTCGTAAAAGCACGGTGCCGTTGGAGCCGTTCTTGTCGGAGCACCGCGGGCGTTCTGTGCGCTGGGACGAATGGTTGGAGAATGCAGTCGCCTCCATTCCCGATTTTTGATTGACAATTTTTGATTGGCATAGGTGTCAGTGTCTGATGAGACCCCGTTTCTTGCTTTCTTAAACTGCCAGCTGTGCACTTGCTATAGTAGCGTTCTCTTACATTTTGATGTGCTCTTATTATAACTGTATTACCAGAGTTCCCTTATAGACTAATGGACCGTTATCATCGTTCAAATTCCAAGGTATCTACACCAACTAATGAGATGGGAGGTTTAGAAACCCCCGTGCTAAGTAAGTAGCTGTGAAAGCGGTCCGCGCCAGCCGCCTGGTGCTTGGCGCAAACACTACGAGTGGCCTCAATCACTGAAGAACTGCGAAGTGAAATCGTTGGGCATTGGGAGTTACATAAAAAAGATCTCCTGTATTGTTGCATCTCATGTATTTCCTGTCACTGTGGCAATGCCGCATAAACCAAATCCGCTGATGAGTGCAGCCGATGATGGTGTAAACAAAAGACGCGATCCAAACCCCGACTTCCTGGCGCGCACGGGTTGGCTTTGATCCTGGAGCACGGTTAGCCCATTTACCGCTCTTCTTGCTGACTGTGCCCTCGAAGCCGCCAAGAACACAGGCATGAGCGCGGACGTCTATCCTGCGCATCGCGTTGCCCCTCCTGGCCAGCGCGCTAACGCGATGGGATTGCCTATCCAATATTGCCGCGGTCCTTACGCTGGCAAAGTGATACAGTCCGTGCTTTTCGTGGTACAATTTCTTTGCTTATCAGGCTTGCTTTACCTCTCCTGTAGGACAATGATTGAAGGTATACTCGTAACCCCAGTTTTGTGCGCACGCAAGTGCTCATTTTCTCCTGCCCGGTCATTCCAGAGGTGCAAAAGCCAAATCTTGGCCGCAAGTACGTTTTACAAATACTTTCCAAGCGCATTCTGCTGAAATGTGAAGCATAGATACGGTTTGCGCGACTCTCGCCCACTCGACCCGCCAGCTGTCGTCCAGGTCCGCATGTTCGAGCTGAAGAATTATGGCACCCAGCAGGAGCGTACGGTCGAGTTGGATGTCGCGTACGTCTGCTGTATCCCTTTTCTATCTTGCTGGGTTTTCGTTGGAAATGGTGCCACCAAACACGGCGCCGAGCACGGCGCCAGAGTCTCGGCGCTGCGCACGCCGGTTTTAATGGCACCGAGCGCCGTTGCTTGGGCACCTCACCGGTTTACTGTGCTTTCCGTGCCAGGCATACGCCTGTGAGCTCATTGCCGGAACGGACGCCGCCTTTACTGCTTCTAGTGTTCCGTTCCTGGGGCGCCGTCGACCCTGACGCATGTTGTACCAGAACCGTGCACACTCCGGGTCTGATCTGCTACGCCGAACTCTACCCGTACAACCCCAACTTCGAGCAGAACCCCGGTCTCTACGCTGAGTAATTCGGTTCATCGCTCAACCGCTGTCTTCCTATCGGTCTGAGACGATATCTCCTTCGTCAGCATGTGCCCGCCGCCGTCCCCAATCCAACCAAGCAATGGCCCTGTCGACTCGCGCTTTGTCCTCACGTGTGGAAACAAGTACCCTCCTGAAGATTTGCCGAAGCAGCCGCGCGTGCCGCTCCCGCGTGAGGCGGCGCTCCCGATGCAGCTTCATGGTGAACGCCACCAGAATGTCATTGTCGTGCCCGACATCCGCGGCAGTGCGAAGAAGGTCATGTACTTCGTATTTTCGGTGAGCCGATGTCCGATAGTTCGTGCGCGGTACATTCTCATGTTGGTACTCAGGAGCTTCATGTGCGGTTGACCGGACAGTGCGCAATCATTCGCATCTCAATCGACATCCTCATCTCACTTGCTACATCTCAAG
Organism: Auricularia sp. M13; assembly: GCA_037042915.1. Taxonomy (NCBI): domain Eukaryota; kingdom Fungi; phylum Basidiomycota; class Agaricomycetes; order Auriculariales; family Auriculariaceae; genus Auricularia; species Auricularia sp. M13. The sequence goes on along the minus strand of CM073203.1, from coordinate 1,949,145 downwards.
CTTCATGCTCAAGTACACAGCCATAAGCGTTGATAGGTAGTTAATTTTACGTCTATTCGAACAATAATACCTGACTTTGCACAGGTCCCTCGAACGGACGAAACGAGCACCTCTTCTGGCCGAGTGCTGGGGTGGGGTATTTGCAATCTACCCGTCGAAACTGTACGCATTCTCCCTCGTGTTCTGCGTCCACAAGTCAAGCTTTTATCTTTATAGGCATCCTCCTCTCAGACCGAGCACCGAATTGACTAATGTACGCCAGATCAAAATCGTATCATGGCTGCATGTTTTCTGACCTGATACACAGCACCTCTCGCGCTGCGGCGCAAAGTTGCATTCGCGAAACAAGGAGCGTTCTGCGCGCGGACCGGAAGCACCACAGACGCTCAACACGAAGAACTCGCGCAGCGCCAATGTCGACGATGATGAGGCGTCCGAGAAGGACGCTACGCCCACTCCCGGCACATCCCACTCTGCTTCTGCTCGCCCTCGGAGCTCCGGCGGCATACAACTGTCCTTACCAACCCAACGCTGCGCGGCGGACGACTACGACCGCGAGCGCGCTGAGTGGCTCGCGCGCCCACTACACGCGTCTTCCGGGACCGGGGACGCCCTGCCGCCGCTCAACGTCGCTGTACCGACCGTGGAGCGCTACCGCGCGGACTTCGAGCGCGTGGAAATCAGTCCCTGGCAGCGCGCGCCGCGGGACTCCAATGGACCAATAATGACGGCGCCACCGACACAGGCTGGACGCCCGCTGCGGCTGCATGGCGAAATTGCTTCGGGCAGGAATGGGGAGGATAGGGGTGGGGATGCGGTAATGGAAGAGAGGCCGCCGCGCGCGGTATCGGAATGGTCGTCGTCGAATGTGCGTGGGGCGGGTAACTCGGACAGTGCCTGAGATTGGATTGAACCATGTAGACTGAAATGGCCCCGTGGCAAAGAGATGAAAGACAAATACAATAGCCAGTTTGCGGAACCAAATTATTCGGTTCCGGCCGATTGCGGTGCTTCCGCCGCTTTTTTTCACCTGTTCCATTCTGCTCACTCTTGCTCGTACAACGATACACAACAACACACGCCATGGCTGTTACACGCCGCCAAGCTCAGAAAGCACCCGATAAAGCCTCTGGGCCGCCAATTGAGCCCGCTGTGGAGCAGCCCGCAACGGATGCCGCCCAGCCGTCGGTGCGTTTATCCTCCACGCTGCTTATCTGATCTAACATCATTCCAGACGCTATCACTGGCTGAGCGCCTGGGTCCCGCCGCTGGCACGGTCAGACAAGATGTCGACGCTGATTCAGAAGCAGTGCTGGGTTCCGACGACGACTCCGAGATGCCGTCCGAGCACGAGCATCAAGACGTGCCGCAACAAAGCGCAGTTTCTTTCCGTTGGACAAGCTATCAGGATCGCAAACTTGCCAGCGCTATCCGGGAGTTCGAGCCTTTTGTGCAACCGCACTCTGAGGTCGAGCGCGCATGGGAGCGCGTGATAGACAGCTGCACCAGCGATCCACAGTTCGGTCGGGCACTGACCAGCAACGCTGCAAAGCAGAGGCTTGCCCGGCTGCTCAAGTTTGAAGAGGTGTGTGTTCTATGACCGGTGTTGCCATGGTACTGAAATTTGTGCAGAGAGCAGAGACGGCAGCCAAGCAGGCAACTGGAACAAATGAAGAGGTCACTACGCACAAACAGGTGAGTTCATTTGTGCTTTAGCAATGTTGTCTAATCCTCGATAGGTGATGGAGGAGCTCCTTCAGCTTTGGAACGACCGAGACGTGATGAAGCGCATGAATGCGAAGTCCGGTCGGACCGCAGCAAAGGCATCGGCCGAACGCCAGGCCGGAGAGGAGCTGCGCGAGGCTGCACTGGCCAACCTTGTGCCGCGAGAACAGCTTTCTGATATCTCGCAGCTGCCGGGAGCGACGCTTCGTGAGAAGGGAGCTCAGCGGAAACGGTGAGCATCTTCTACCGCGCAAAGGACCTCGGCTGAATGTCTCCTCAGAGTGCGGGAAGATCACACGATGCCATCCGACAAGGAGAATTCAGACAGTGCGGAGCCAGTCTCAAAGCGTGCTCGCCGCAGCAAAGGGAAAGCCAGCACCGTCGAGGCAATGTCGGACATTCTGGAGGCACGACGAAAGGTAACCGAGGAGCGCCTTGCCGCAGCACGAGCCCGTGAGGAGGAGCGGCATCAAGCGCAGATGGAGCAGGGCCGTGCAACGCTCGAGAGCATCCAGGCCCTTGCTCGTGTGCTTGAGCAGACTGTGCAGAGCGCAGAGCGTGATCGTACGTTATTCATGGGTCTGCTTGCCGGCAAAAAGATGTAGTATGGTACAACTAGTCATCTAATTCCATCTCATCGCCCTCTCCAAAATCGACCATATCATGATGCACATCAAACTCTCCAAAGCTAGACTCGAGTGCGGCCTGTATGAGAGTATCGTCGTCCTCGGGCAAAGGCTCGCCGTTCAAATATTCCGAGAGCGTAGGAGGCATGCAGTCAAAGTAGACGGCTGTTTTGTTTGGTGTGAAAATGCTGTGCGCGTTGGCGAGCAGAATGGCAACGAGGTAGTAAATCCCGACAGGCTGCAAGAGAACCTTCTGGTTCTTCTTGAAGTCAAGGAACGCGAAGAGCTGGGTGATGTGTCCAAACGCCCATTCAACAGATTCCCGCACTTTACTCATGCGGGTGTTGTAGCGGCCCTGCTCGTCGGTGACATTGCCCTTGAATGGCGATTGCATGTGCTGGGAGAGCCCATAGGCAGGGTCGCCATAAATGCACAGGTTCTCTCCATCAGGTCCATGAGAGTGAAGCTCAAGAATGCGCTCGAGATCGCTGAGGCGAAATACGGTGAGATCATGGCGCCTCCCCTCGATTGGGCCATAGACATGCACAACGAGACCATCAGGGGTGCTGACAATCTGGTACTTGAGAGCATGCACACGCTTCCAGCCGTTGAACACAATCCGCTGGTTTCGCACAGGTCGAGCAATGCTGCGGAGTGTGCCATCGATGAAGCCCCAGCAGTTATCGAGTGGAGCACCCTTCAAATGGATAGCATCCGCAAAAGCGCGCAGGCGAGAGGCTGTTAGTCGCTTTTTGTCAAACTTCAGAACATGTCGCCATCGTTTAAAGATGAAGTATGCGGTGGTGCGAGAGATGCGAGAAAAGCGAGTGGACTCCCAGCCAAACATGAGTTCCATGTCGACGAGACGAGCAGGGTAGATGAGACGCCGTAGGAGCATCGCTAGAGCGGTCATCCTGTCCACCTTAACGTCGTTATCGCACACGATCGTCTCCGGCAATTTGAGGGCATCAGCAAGCTGATGCATCTCCCCCCAGGTGAATCTAGCATATGAATGAGCCATGCAAACTCACAGACATGTGTATAGCGCACCTGAAGTGAGTCTTACATATGTCATCCCCCAACATACTCAGGTTAAGGGCGCCACCAGTCCGGAAACGGCCCTCAGCAGCCGCATGAGATCGGGCAGTCCTACTCTCCCATTCTTCAAACATATGAAGCAAATCAGTCTCCTCGAGCAGTTGGGCCTCTAGAATCGCAGTCTCCATATTTGCAGATAGCAGGATGGTATAGAACACGAAGATCGATGGTGCAGCTCAATCGGCGGATTTAACCGGCGGAAGCACCGCAATCGGCCGGAACCGAATAATTTGGTTCCGCAAACTGGCTAATGGATCTCCGTCTTTATGTGGATGTGTGCATCGTTTGGCAGCCTGAGCGAACACGTTGCATATGTATCGTTTGGAAAGCTAGACCGAATGCTGTTCGGTTCGTGAACACCACATAATGAGCAGCCAGCTCAGACCCGGGTCACCCGGCGGAATGTCACGAAGATTGCTCCTGCGTGTATTTGCCCTGGCGGAGCCACTGTATAATGCCCAGACACAGACCTCATGCCCCTGAAGATGGGCACGTACAGTATACGTCGCGAACTCAATTTCGGGCTACTGTATCTTATCTCTGACGCAGGTGACGGACGCAGTTCGGTATAGTCCCTCCAAGAGCCGTCGCTCGATGCGTGATCTTTCCCGACTTAATGCATAGAGACTCGGAACCTTGGCATGAGGTATTTTTGATTCCAAAGGGTAGGTTCGTGCCACATGTATGGATACTCTATTAATGGTGGGCGCATCGAACGAGATCACAATGGCCTGCAACGTTACGATGCCCGCGCGCTCTCTCTTCACCGATCAATTTAAACGTGTGAAATTCCTCCGTCCACATTAGATACATACCTACCCAACACTAACAGCAAAACAAGCGACCAACACAGCAAAGCAAAACGAGCGAGCAGTACTAATATGAACGCACAGATCAATCCAATATATCCGGTGGCACTCCCTCCAAGTCAATAAACAATCCCTTTAATTCACACAGCGGCCGCGATGAGCGCCTCCTTCTCCCTTGCGCGCGGCGTGACCCTGCACGGGAACTTTTCGAATGCGCTGTCAGGGGACGCCAGTCGTCGGTAATGAGTCTGCGAAACGGGCTGTGAAACTGTGGTGCGCACCTGACGACGCCGGAGCACATGACCTCGTTGGGCACGATCTCGGCGCCAGTTGCGGCATCCTGCGCCGGCGCGATGTCGAAGCAGTACAGCACGCTCGCGATCATCAGCCACACCTCCGCGTCGGCGAAGTAGCGGCCCGGGCAGACCCTTATCCCGCGTAAGTGAGCTGCGCATAGGTCCAGCTAGGTAGGTAGCGCACCGGCGACCGAATCCGAATGATATGGCGCGAGGGTCGAGGATGTCAGGGTTGATCAGTCCGTCGAGGCCCAGGTGGCGCTCGGGGTGGAAGCGGTGTGGGTCTGGATAGACCTCCTCATCGTGCAGCATGGCCCTGGACCCGTGAGAGTCAGCCCCGGACCAACCATCTTTAGCGCCAGTGTGCGTACCAGGCGTTCGAGATGATCAACGAGTCCGCGGGGATCAGCATCCCCTCGTACTCGTCATCTTGCATCAAGCGATGTACGACGCCTGTGGATGGTGCATTGCCAAGACCAGTCAGCCTGAGTGAGTGAATATTCGTGAAAGATGGGAACGGCATACCGAGCGGGAGCGGCGGATACTTGCGCATGCACTCGCGGAACACGGCCTCGACGTACGGCATCGCGTCACGGTCGTCGATCTGCGGCAGGCGCCCGCCTTGGGTCTCGAGGAATGCATCCACCTCTGCCTGGGCTTTGCGCTGGATCTCCGGGTGCGTGACCATCGACAGGAAGAACGAGTTCATCGTGACCACGCTCTGGCGATTCAGTCAGTCGGTCATCGGATTGATGGGATTGATTTGTACGGACGGTGTCCGCGCCAGCTAGAGATATCCCATTGATTGGTTCCACAATTTGCGAGCGAGAGGAGAGAATAGTACGCACCGAAGTAAACCATGCCCGTGCTGTTTCTGATGACGTCCTCGGGGATGGGCTGCCCGTCGATGTCGCTGGAAAGCAGATGCGACGTCATGCTATGGCGCGCAGTCCCTGCGGCCTTCCAAGCGAAGCGACGATGAGTATTCGGCACACAAATCCAGATACGAACCCACTAGCTGATCCTTAACAAATTGGTGCGGCGAGTCGCGCGCGCGCAGCTGCAGCTCCCGCCACTCGCGCGCCTGCCTCTTAAATCCCATGCCAGGGAGCCACTCCGGGAGATATTTCACTGCGCAATACAGGTCAATTCGGCCGCTCGCTTCTATCGAAGTCCAAACTTCGCACATATCGGCAACACGTCCACAAGGTACACCCCTTGCGACGACGCCTTAGACGCGATGGAGAGCGACTCCTCGCCGAGCTGGATGTACGGGTCGTCCTTGAGCTGCGAGTCCATGCCGTACGTAATCGACATAATGTTCGCGCCGCCAAGCCAGCGGATGTGTTCCCAGAAGCGATCGGGCGTCTGCAGAAGCGACTGCAGGAAGACGGAGTTGATCTTGGTGAGCTGCGGCCAGAGCTCCTTCGACGCGTTCTCGTTGAAGTGCTGGTGGATCGCGCGGCGGTGGAGACGCCAGTAGTCTCCGTAGCGCTGGAGCGCCACCGTCCAGTCGAATCCCATCCTGGCACGAAGTCAATCAGAATATGATACGAGTAGGGGATTCAGGATTGCTGATCGACTGAAGACTGACAGCTCGCCGACCATGGGAAACCGGGCGCGGTCAGAGTAGATGGCGGACCGCTTGTCAAGCAGGTCCGACGCAGCCTTGAACGAACTCAAAACGACGATGCTGCGGTCGAGGACGCCGAGATACATGACAGGACCTCCGAGTCAACGAGCGTTAGTACTACATAGAGAACAAAACGATGCAACACACCGTATTTCTTGCCCAGCTCCGCAAACTTCTTCCACTCCTCAGGTCCTGTGGGCAGGTCGAACAAATTGCCCAGCAGCGGGCGCGCCGGTGGGCCGGGCGGCAGCGGGAGGCGCTGTTTGCGCTTTCTGAGCAGATGGTGAGCCGCCAGCACAGCGACAAACGCCGACAACGCCAGGGCTACCCGCGACCGCAGGAGTCCGACGTCGATGTCCATATGGGCAGATGGAAAGATGGGGGATTGGGAAAGAGGAAGCTTGGGAAGCAATGCGGAGTATTTGAGGTGCTCTATCGCCAGCCTCCGCCTATCATTCCGGATGGGAACCCCGGGTTCTGGGGCTTCCCGTTCCATCAGCAAACGGCACGGGTACCTATCGGTGGCTGCGCACTCCGGATGCCGTAAGCGGCTGGCGAAAGTGCTTTCCGCCGGGCTCGGACACAGTCGAGCTGAATTCCATCGTTGCGATAGTGACAGCCGGCGGACAATTGAGTGCATTGTAGCTGAATTCAACCGAGGACTCAAAGAGTGCTTACCACAGCGATTTTTTTGCGGTAAGTATGTGCTATGTGCAAGATCCTGACACTAACCGGTCATATCGATGAATCCTGATGCCATACCGGTAGTAATATTCAATCAACCTTCTGGGATCTGGTCGAGAGCATTCGCAAGCCAGTCATCCCAATTTGTGAATCGGGCGAGCGTTTCAACAAGCCAATGCTGCAACGGCGCGGATATAGGCCTCGGTATGAAGCGCTCTGGGACGTTGACAAGAGGAATACCGTCCCTCTCGAGAAACACGGATCCGAGGGGCGAGATGCCCGCGACAAAATTCGCGATGATGTCGACCGTGTCGGGCGAGATCTGTGCCGCGGGATCCATGACGGACAGCCGAAAGATGCGAAGCGCCGGTGCACGAATCCAACCGGGCAGCAAAGGGTGGTACGGCCATCCATCTCCCCCTGCTGGAACGTCCAAAGTCGGCATGAGGACGTGAAGGTAGGTCAGCTGGGGGAATACGACCGCTGAGACACCGCGATTCGTTCGTCCGCCACTGTCTATAACGAGTGCCCGAAGGTGCTGGGCAACGGGGGCAAGCAGGGCAGCGGGATGAGGATAATCGATCACGTCCTTGAACATTCTCGAAACACCTTGGTCATTGACGCCACCTACGAATGCGCCACGGCCGCACTGCAGTATGACTTCACGCATGGGAGGACTGCAGTCGCGCCACAACCGAGCGATCACGTTCCACGGAGATTGTACCAGACAGTATCGCGGGCAGTTGGCGAACGGCCGGAGCGTCATGATTGGTGTCGTGCTCGGCGCAAGAAGACGGACGACGCGCAGTCTCGGGGCGGGGGCAATGACGGGCTGAATGCCGCTCGGATAGTACGCGGGCGGGACGTGCAGCTCGTACTCAACGAGGTTTGGCAGACCAACATGGGCAGTCAGATACGCACGCCCATTTACCGTCGCCGAAGTTAGGCGGAAGAAACTGACACCTGATAAGGCAGGGATAGGCGCTGCAGGTAATAAAACATGGCGCAGAACCAGGCGAGAGAGCTTTGGCGCGCAGCCTGAGAATAAATCAGCGCGCAAGGTCTGTTCCGGGCGACGATTGGTAAGGTTAACGAAGGCATCCAGCGTCAGCTCTGTCAGCAGCGGTGCTGGCACGGTCAGCATATCCAGTAGCGTAGGCAAGCTGCTATGCGGCGTTCTGAGTCTGACAGTGAGAACGGCAAGATGGTGCAGATGCCGCTTGATCTCCGGAAGAAAGTACCAGCCAGACTTTGATTCATCTACTGTGACCGCGAGCTTGACGGGTAAGGAACGCGATCGTTCCAGTGCAAGCGCCAGTCGAGGAGAAAGGTGGCCGAAGTCTTCCAAGTCCGTCCAGACACGCGGATAATGGACGGCAGCGATGCGCCAGAGATGGCAGACATGTGATGCCCCGAAACGGTCGCTTACGCTCAAGTGGCAGTAGACGTCGGAAACCAGCTCTGTAGGCAGCTTGCAAATGCTGTTGACTGCATTCATCTCCCGCAAGCAGAGCGCAACTTCCTGCGAGACAGCGTCCAGAGCTTGACGTTCGGCGGATTTGAGGCTGTACAATGTTCTAGATGGTACAGTTCGCATCAGACTGGAAGGAAAGAACTGAACATGCACACAGCGTTTGACTGCCTTGGTCCGGACCGCCTGTATGAGCGGTTGCAGCTCGTATGAAGTCACGAACTGCCTCTCTGAGTGCATTTTCCGGTTCAGTCATTCCGCGAGGCGAGCGAGCGTGCGTTGCACGGGCAGTAATGCTTTGATGTGGCGGGACGAAAGGATGATATCGGAGATCAAACGCGCCGACTTGCCGCCATCATTGTGCTCACTGACGCCCATGGCTTATGGGTAAACGTAACAGTCAGCGATCCCAGACCTAACAGAATATGTTAGGCAAGGTATGCAACCATGACAGATTAGCAGCCCTTCAGGTGGACCGGGGGAGTGTTGCATTGTAAGAGGTGCAAAAGGAGCAAGAGTTGGATAAAATTCATCGTCAAACTCCAGATGATACAAGCGCCTCCTTCGTTTCGTCGCGCGGTGTAATCCTGCAGGTAAACTTCTGCAAAGCGCTGCGAATATAGGTCAATATCAATGGAGATGAAGCGCAAGAGTTATTGAATTGAACCTCACGATGCCCGCGCTCATGAACTCGCTGGGCCGGATATCATCTCCGTCAGCATCCACGTCGGGCGCAATATCAAAGCAGTACAGCGTGCTGGCGATCATCTGCCAGACCTCGGCGTCTGCGAAGTGGCGGCCTGGGCATACTCTATCGACACGCAGTGTGAAAGCGATATTAGGGGAGAAGGTGAGACGGGAGATGGTCTTCTTTCACCTGCGCCCGAATCCAAATGAGATGTCCGCTGGATCGCGGACGGCCGGGTCGAGCTGGCCATCGGCGCCGATGAAGCGACCCGGGCTGAATTTCTCGGGGTCGGGGAAGTCGTCCGGGTCATGAAGCATTGCCCTGCACCGTGCGTAACGTCAGCGTCAGCGCTCACGCGATGTAACAGGAAGCGAGATCACCAGGCATTTGGCAAGACAAACGCGTTCTTGGGGATGCGCATACCCTCGTACTCGTCGTCCTCCATCAGCCGGTGCGGCAGTCCTGCACGAGGTTCTGTAAGATGACACATTTGTTGGGCGTTCGCGGTCGGCGCACCGAAAGGCAGGGGAGGATACTTCCTCACGACTTCGCGGAATACTGCAGTGACGTACGGCAATGCCGGCCGATCGCCAAGCTGCGGCATCCGCCCGCCCTGCGTTTGCATGACGGAATCGAGCTCTGCCTGGGCTTTCCGCTGGACGTCGGGGCAGAGTACCATGGCGAGGAAGAAGGCTTGCATGGTGCCTACGCTCTGCATATGCATGGTTCTTGCCATTCCGCCGTACTCATCGCGACCCAGTAGAACTCACGGTATCTGCACCAGCTTGAGGATAGTCAATTACGCGTGCTGAAGCGACAGCGACGACTTGCCAAAATAGACGACGCCCGTGCTGTTTCTGACCACATCCTCGGGGATAGGGCGTCCGTCGATGCCATCGGCGAGCAACTGCGCTGCCATGCTGCTGCGGGCTGTCCCCTTTTCCTTTCGGACGTTCAACGAACTTCGGAAAGCGCGCGTGGTGCGTGGTCCAGGCTTACGAGTTGCGCTTTCACAAAGTCGACGGGCAGATCGCGCGCACGGAGCTGGATCGCCTTCCACGCGCGCGCCTGCCGCTTGAAGCCCATGCCCGGTAGCCACTCTGGCAGGTACTTCACTACGTAAGGAGTGCGTTAATGCTGAGGTCGGATACATGCAAGATACATGTCGACGTACACACGGGAAGCACATCGACCAGATACGCGCCCTGTGCGCCGGCCTGGGAGCCAATCTGGAGGGACTCCTCGCCCATGCGGATGTACGGGTCGTCGGCGAGCGCGGCATCTATGCCATACGTGACCGACATGATGTTCGCGCCGGCGAGCCAGCGCGCGTGCGCCCAGAACCGGTCGGGCGCGTGCAGGAGCAGGTTGAGGAAGACGGCGTTGAGGCGGACGAGTTCGGGCCAGAGCGCCTTCGTCGCGGCCTCGTTGAAGTGCTGGTGGATGGCGCGGCGGTGGAGGCGCCAGTAGGCGCCGTACCGGTGCATGGAGACAATCCAGTCGAAGCCCATGCTGCATCGCACTGGCAGATCAACCCCGGGCGCAAATAGCCTACTTAACTGCGGGCACGGGGCACACGTACAGTTCGCCGAGCATGGGGAACCGCGCGCGGTCCGAGTAAATCGCCGAGCGCTTGTCGAGGAGGTCCTTCGCGGCCTTGAACGTGTTTAGGACGACAATCTGGCGATCGAGGACGCCGAGGTGGATGACTGGCCCTTAGGATCGTTGTGCGAGTGTTCATTTGAGCGATGGGATCTACTCTAGAGAGCTGTTTGCTTACCGTATATTTTCCCGAGCTGAGCCATCTTCCTCCAGCCGTCGGGCCCAGTGGGAAGGTCGAAAAGATTCCCAAGCAAAAAGCGCGGCGGGGGTCCAGGAGGATACGGAAGCCGTCTGCGCCGTATCACTAGTAGACGACCGCATACAAAAGCAACGCAGAGCGCCAGTACCGCGCGCGCTATATTCGATTGTAGCACGTCCATGGGTGAAGCACAGATAGACCCGGAGCGGAGTCACAACGCGCGGTACTAACTCAGGATCACCGCAGCTTCTGACAGATGCCAGCTCTTCTTAGGCAACATAAATACAGTAATCTTCCCACCGTCGTCGGTGACACGACGGACTATTCTCTAAACTCGCGTCCCAATATCAGGCTCTTCATTTCAACCTCCTCTCTCTATATACTTCATCTCCTCCGTGCCGATCAACCCAAGGGGGCACCGGGATCAAAATCCCGGAACTAAACGTAGGTAGGTAGGTCATGGTCTCGTGGCTTCCCAGCGTACGAGGAGTGCCCAGCTACTGGGCGCTTGCGGTGCCATCCGCGGACCATCCGCGGACCGACTCGGATGTTCTGTAGCTAGCAGTCCAATAGACTTGATCTGTTTTGCGTTCTGCGTGATAGCACGACTGAATTGCCTTACCCTGACGCTGCACTCGCACCTCAAACTTGGAATATGGCTAGCCAGGCTCCTGCACAGGTACTTTGGCCGCCGTGAAAACCCTATGTTGCTACTGATTATCGTTATGACAGCCTACCGCACCTAATGCCAACATCTGTCCCGACTGCCTGCTCTGGGTGAACCCCGGTGTGAACAAGGAGAATTCTATGAATCAGCACCGTGGGAAGCAGAAGTGCTTGGCCGAACAAAAAAGGCTGCAGCAAGTCCAGGAGGCCGAAAAAGCAAAGCAACGGAGCCGCCAATTTTTTGCACCTAAACCTCGCCAACCCGCAACAGTGGCGTCGACTAGCGCCAGCCTTGCAGTACCGCCAGCGACAGCTCCAGCGGCAGCGACAGGCGCCGTGCCTGCAGCAGTCACCTTGCCGACCGTTGAGCAGCAGGCATCAAGCGTCGCTAATCTGACGGCCAACCCAGCTTTGGGTGTGTATCGTTGCCCAAGCCCGATACCGGTCTCTAATCCCAGTAATTAGCAGGAGTATGCACTGTGCAGGCCGCACTTGTCAAGCTACGCACCGCTGTGTCGTTGCTGCCATTCAGCGTTGTCGAAGGGACCCCGGGCGATCCTCTTGCCGCCTTTTCCGGTGACCCAGCTGCGTTGGACAACGCGGAACTGTCGGACGAAGAGCTGTGGGAGAACGTCAATGGCATCATGGACAGTGTTCTTCAGGGCAACGCACCTGGTGCCGTCGGGCCCAGCACGATTGCGGCGCTGCTTCGCCGAGGCGCGTTTGGCATGGACGCCGTCGTTCTCTTCCTTGAGTACTTCGCCGTCCGCCTGCAGACAATGGCAGGCGCCCTTCTGCCGCGTATCGAACGCTTCCAGGACGCTGTGGACCTGCTGTGAGTACCCATGCTTGCAAATGACAACGAGACATTACTGACCCAACTGCAGCCTGCTTGACGCGGGAATCGCACCCAAATCGAAGGCAGGGCATGAGCCCGCATGCGGACCACACGATGCTGGGGCCAGCAGACCGCTGCATGCCTCCAACGCGCCGGTGCCTTCGGCGACGACGCCTGCAACGCATGCGACGCACAGCGGCGATAAGTGCTGTCGCGGGGTGTATATCAGTATGCCGCCTGGAAAGAACCCTTTTACGGCGTACCCGTTTGGCATCCACGAGCTCTATTCGCTGCCGTGGGACATACACATCGTCGGCGGCAAGCTGTTCCTTCAGTCGGTGACCTGCAAAAAAACGATCAACAACGATGACGACACATGCAAACCGTGCACCCACCTTTTTGAGTCGAACACGTCATTGGCGAATATCCTGTTGCGTATCAAGACCGGCGTGCACCCCAACGCAAAGCACCACTTTCGGTCAATTGACGACTTTGTACAAATAGAGCGCAAAAAGAAACGCACCATCGCCACAATTCGACTAGAGGCCTTCAACCTTCGAAAGAAGCTCGATCAGCGGGCGCGCAGCCTGAGCGACCACAAGAAGTTCGTCATGGCGGTTGCGAGCGGGAGGGTGAAGCGCGTCGATGCGCTAGTCCGCACGGCCAGCCGGCAGGGTTCGTCGATTCACCGCCTGCTGGCTCTGATGGAGGCGGCGGCCAAAGGACTGTACCGCCCGCACGGCTACGACGAGGAGGAGATGATGAAGGCCATCGTCTTTCTGCGATTCGGCGGAGCGCGCACGTCTGAGTTCGCGCGTCGGACTCTCGGCTTTCCGGGTCTCTCCACGATCCGGCAATGGGCAGCAACGTTGCCGTTGCGCACCTCTGTCTCTCGCCCGACGGCAGACGAAGTGAAGCACAATATCCAGGTCTCTTTTCCGCCGCCGTCGGGGGCCAATTTGCCTGCGGCTCGCCCGGTCCCGTATGTTCTCATGCTTGATGAAGTCAAGATAAATAGCACACCGCGCTGGTGTCCGAGCACCAACAACATTTTGGGCATATGTCGAGAACACAGCGCCGACCTAACACTGAGTTTTGAGTCCATGAATGAGGCCGACCTGCTCTGCGATGCGCTCGCCGCTGGGACGACCCACCTTGCAACCGAGGTAAGTAGCGCTCCCTGCAACTGTTGCTGTTTATCCCGACTCACTGTTTCATTCCCTGAAGGCCACTGTCGCTGCTCTGGGAGCACTGTCGAAAGGCTCGCGAGATAACAGTGCTCGTCCAATTCTCATATCACCAACGTGCAAGCGCGAGTCCGGCAAGGACCATGCAACACTCATTGAGACTGTGCACGCCGCGTGCAATGCCAGCAGAACTCGTATCAATGGGTCCGTCATGTGTGTGGCATCTGACGGTGAGTCGCGTCGAGGAAGAGCACTCGACAATCTCTACCTCAAACGTCCGCTTTCGAAATCTGCGCCAGCCTTCGACTATCTGCACCGTCTCAAGTTGCTCAATATGCTTGTTGGGGACGACGAAGTGACGCTTGACAAGGACTATAAGCACGTCATGAAGCGCCTGCGGAATCTCATCTTGCGTCTGGAGGGACTGATCATCGACGGTGTTAAGATCAACAGCGACCTCATCCGCTTTCATCTAATCAGCGCTGGTATTCCCGCCTATAGCGTCGACAGCTGGCTGGACCCGGACGACAAGCAGGACGTGCCACTCATGTATTCCTTGCTGCGCGCTCTCTGGTCTCTTCCCGATGCTCTGCCAACCGATAAGCCTGCTTGGATCGCGTCTCGGACTGCGATACACATCTTCGGACGGCTCTGCTTCTACTTGGTTGCTCCGTATATTCAGGTCTCGCTGTCCCTGTCGGAGCAGCTCGAATATCTCAGCGCGGCAGCGCATCTTGCAGTCGCACTGTTCACCCGTAACAACGCACGCTCGCACTTCATGCCTGCCAGTCTGTTTTTGGACATCATGCATATGGTTAAGAACGCGTACTTTTGTGTCGCCAAGCTCAAGGCTGACGACCCCGATGGCGACTTCTGGCTTATCCTGCTAGGGACAGATCGTCTCGAGTCCGCGTTTGGTATCCTGCGCACGATGGTCGGCAACGACACGAATGCAGATGCGTTACAGCTTGGCACACGTCTCTCGCACGTTGCACAAGTAGCGAATATCTTTGCCCAGAAACCTGAATGGGATCGCGGCCCACGAAGGATCCGAATCCAGGCAATCGATGAGTCCGGTGAAGCATTGCGCGACGTCGACCATATTACACCCACCACTTGGCGAGGAGACGTATGTCTGCGGAATGTAGTACCACATACGTGCTGGAAACTTGGTCGCATCCGCGTTGAGCGCGAGTTCGCGTCTCATGCAATAGCCTCGCAGTTGCTCATGGTGGAGCAAACACCGGGTGCAGACATACTCTGCCCATTCGGGCAGGAGCTGGACCCACGCGAAGGAAGCGAGGAGCTCGACGATGACGTGGATAGTGCGAGTGTGACAACACGCGTCTCTGCAGACGTCGATCTTGAGGATCTCGTGGGCGCTTCGACTAGCTCCCCAGCTGATAGGGTCTCCCCAACGCTTCTTATTGCAGGAAAGAAGGTCTACAAGGCCCGCATTCTCCGTACTGCGGTCCGGCACAGTCACAAGAACTCGAAGGAGCGTTTGGAATGTGTGCAGAACCTGGCGCCATATTCCAACTCTTCGGGGCGCTTCAGCAGAATTGACGACACGTCAGCTCTTGGTCCTGGTGCGCTCTGTCTAAACGACCCCATCGTCACTCTCGTACGCTCAGACGACCGAACGCAACTTGCCGCCGGTCAAATAATCAAACTGCGTCACCACAGCAATGCCATGCAGTCGATCCCTGCGAATCTGCTCGTCGAAGACTCCGTTGAGGTGCACTTTCAGATCATGCAGCTGGTTGAGCTCTCCGAACCCACAAGTGACGACGACTGGCGATGGAACGGTCGTTATGAGGAAACAACGTATCGCGTACCTGGTCGCTTCGTCGAGCCTATCGACCCTGCTATTGAGGTAACGGAGTCAGGAGCTCCGCTTTACTCATTCAAGAAGGATGAACTCATGGCTCTCACGACGCTTATCTTCTCTCGATTGGCCATCCCGGATTTCGCACGTTTGCCGACCGTCAAACGCTCGGATCGGTTTCCGTATCGCTGCAATGGTATGTTTAATCTTCTGCCTTTCTCACCCACTGAGAAGGTCTAGGGAAAGCGTGTTTCGTTTGCGAACGCGAAGGCGGGGAGATCGGTAGCGACCAAGCCCTAGAGACGTGTTGTCCGCGGTGCGGCTCTGGGGTGCCGTTCAATTGGTCTAAGCCCCGCGACGTCCTTAACCACATGGCCGCACATGTGCTCTGCGACCCCGGTATTGATCGAGCGGCCGAACCGTGCGGATATTGTTTGCAGCCTGCACCGCTGTGTTATTTCTTCCTCCGCAAGGGCAAAGGTGCGGAAAGCGGTGTGCAGATTGACTTCAAACGGTCACATGGTTGCACCAAATGCACCTACTTCCGATACACCCCGGCCAGTCGCTCTACTGCCAACTCTCCGTCGTCGAATGTGCCGATCGCCTGTCCGCTTTGCGATGCAAAAGCACCCGCGGTGTGGAAGTATAACCTAGAAGCCCATTTCGCGCGCTGGCATCCTCGGGCAGATCGTGCCAAGTATGCGGCTCTGTTCAAGCTTTCGGCATCCGAAGAGGATGCACTCCTTCACCTTTGGAAGACCAGACTTACGAAGCGGCGAGTTAGCAAGAATGTTCAGAAGTCGGTCCTCGCAGTCTCCACGAGCCATCTCGTTCAGCTAGCTGTCGGGTGAGCTCCCTTTTATCATGTCCAGTATAATCCAACTAAATCCCTACATACAGTGATAGCGACGATGGGGACAATCCCTCCGTGGGAACTGGTGCAGTTTCAGACGATCCCGGTGACGAAATTGACAGCGATGATTCGACTGACGACGACCGCGAGGAGTCCGAACAAGACGACGAGACTGAATCAGAATTCGGGGATGAGAAAGACGACAGTGGTGTATGGTAAGGCTTTATTCAGAGTGCCGACAACAAACTGACAGCCCTTGATCAGTTTACATGCTGTCGAAGCGGAGGCGCCAATCGGCAGGGATCACGACGATGCCGCAGACGTATCATCCACAGGTGAAAATTGCGCGAAGCTCGCAATCCCGGAGGAGAGGGGTCGGGGACTTCGGATAAAGCGGCCCTCGGAACGCGCACGCATCTCACAATGCATCTGCGGTCGCGCTGTCACGGAAGTTGAACGCTCGCGAAGTCAAGATGTCCTTCAATGCTCCGTGAAGACCTGTGAGACCGTCTGGGTGAGTGTTTACCGGACTCCAGCGATATGCCTGCTAATATGCTCAACACAAGTATCATATCGAGTGCCTCAATTACACGTTCCAACCGAAAGCGTGGAAGTGTCCGGACTGCGACTCATCCTCAAGTAAACGCCGCCTGGAGCATGTTGATCATCGTGCGACGAAGCGCCAACGCAGAGGATAAATACATATGCTCCCATCTTTGCACAGTCAATCGAGTCTGAGTCTCTTCTTGGTATCTTGCACGCTCTTGGGAATGACGTCATTATGCTCGGCACGTCGGCGATCAACACCTATTTGGGTGCTCCGCGGACCGGTAGGTAGGTAGGTCGACCGTCAGCCCTTCCCAGCGCAAGTCGACCCGGTTCCATCATTTTGGTTCCGGTGCCCCCTTGGATCAACCATGACATTCTAGTCCACCGCACCCGGCGAGTGTGCAGAATCGACGCGAGATGCGACTCGGAGCCTGAGAAAAGGCGCTACGTATTCTCTGAAGTCGGTGATGCAAAGCGTATTCAAGGCGAGATGGCATTAAACGTGGATGCAGAGTCCTAAGAGGAATGCAGCACACTCTGTCACTGCAATGAGGACATCAAGTATGCAATCGTTTCCCGGGGTGCCTGAGAGTCCCATAAGTATAAGTATAAGCCAGCCGTGCGAAGCCCAAAAAGATCGAGAGAGAAGGCCTAGGATTCAGGAAGACTGCAATCTCAGGCCGCCGGACAAGGACATCAATGCGGATGGCGATGTCGTGCCCTCCATGCTAAAGTCAGCGCCTGAGAGTCCCATAAGTAAGAGCCGGCCGTGCGAAGCCCAAAAAGATCGAAGCGGGCGAGAGAAGACCTAGGAAAGTATAAGGCAAGGGGTGTCCATCGGCAAAATCCGATAACACGAGGACGAGGGAGGGAGGGGTCTGATCAGGACCTTATTTCGTTTTTTGAAAATTGAAAATTGGCTTCCGAGAGTCCTCCCGAAGCTGCATAGAAGGGCCTGAGACTTGTTTATCCACCTGAAATTGAGGTTGGAACCTTGTTTGAGCCCAAATATATAGCATACCAGTCAAAAGCAGATCATTAGAAACCATCCCCTCGTCGAGCACAATTGGAATTCAATTCGGGAATAGCTTCAGATCTTATGTGCCTGAATGCTGAGACTTCAATTTAATGACTTAGCAACGGCTGAGGATGGCAAAAACCTCGGGGCTAGTCGCAATGAGCCCGGAGTCAGCGGTTCTGGATATCCGGAGGCAAATGCGTGGGAATATATTACCAGATTAGGCAGGAGGGAGGGAGGGAGGGGTCCGCTCGAGGGCTTATTTCGTTTTTTGGGCCCTGTGTAACTTTTTTTTTCTTGGACACCCCTTGGTATAAGGGGAATACTGCAATTCTCGGGCCGCCGGACAACGAATGGCTATTATGTCGTGCCCTCCGTTGGGTCGGCGAGGAAAGCATGCAGCGAGTTCCAGGCTGCGATTGGAGAGGCCGTACATTTATTACTTGGCGGGGATGCGGACCTAGTAGCTGACATCTAAGCATCTGATTGACCGGGACGTTGGGATACTGTATGACTGCCTACAAGTACTAGGCTCGTAACCAGCCGCTACTTTCAAACTCCGACAGATGCCTTCGTCAAGTAGCGGCTGGTACTATAGCCGGAATAGAAGCGGCCATCATCACCGAAGCGGCCACTTGCACCTTTCCGCTGATATCTCTCCGTAGACTTGCCAGAGAATTCTCATATAAATCGTGCATATACTTGAGCATAATATGCATGGATTTGTACGGTACCGATAGGGGAAAGACGCGAGGTCAATGTCTGTCACCAAGCTCTTTCGTGCTGTATTGAACATGGTCAATATCAAAGACAGATAGCGAGCTGTTGAGAGCTTCTCCCCGGTCGGGACTTGACACTCAGCACTATTAGACATCTATGTGCTCTCATATAAATTTCCGAGACAAAAATCTGAGGTTGACAGGAGTCGGCTCAGTCGGTGCTCTTGCGAGGTCAGTTCCGAGGTTCGGCTGATCATCAATGCCGAAGCATTCCCTGCTGAGCGCCGTCGTCTCTTTGCCGTTTACCGTGCATCTGCCAACGATGCCCAAGGCGCGCAAGCCCAGCAAACATTTACCTTCGGGCAAGACAGCCGCTGACGTCAAGGACGATCAGCGCCGCCGCATTGCTGCCCTGGCCGAGTGCTTTGCCGCTCGAGATGCTGGCGAAGTGCCCAACTTCAAGGACATTTCGGACCGCCACAAGGTCTCGCGCACGACCTTGCGGATGCACTTCACGGGGAAGCGTGTGGACCGACGGACTGCCCACGCCCGTCAGCAGAAACTTTCTCCTCTCGAGGAGCGGGCGCTCGTAGACTGGGCCATTCTCTGTGCCGCTGCAGGGAAGCCATTCTCCCGAGAGGCCACACGGCACAAGGTCTATATGATGACGGGGACGATGCCTGGGTCCAAGTGGTTCGACAACTTCCAGGCCAGGCATGCAGACTTGCTCAAGTTGTGCCGCGCATACGGCCTCGATCCCAAGCGCGCTTCAAATTTCAACAAGACAACTGTGACCAAACACTTCCGCGAATTGAAGCATACCATGGACAAGTACGGCATCCCGCTCGAAAATATCTACAATATGGACGAGAAAGGCATTCAGCTCGGCGGCGGTCGGAAGGGCGACAGGCGCAAGTACCTGTTTTCTCGGACCGACGTGCGCAAGTACAAGCTGCGCAGCGATGACCTTGAGCTTGTTACTATCATCGAGGCCACTTGCGCTGACGGTACCGACTGTATCCCGGCATCGTTCATAGCAAAACCTGGTGATATGGGTGAATGGTTCATGCCGCACTTCCCGAACCGTGATAAGATTGGCTTGTGATTCCATTGCATTTAGCCAAGTAGAACGCACACTTACCCAAGCCTCTAGTGTTGCCGCATCCGAGAATGGCTGGACAAATGACCTCCTGTGCCAGGCCTGGTTTGAGAAGGTCTTCATCCCGCACGCATCTGCCCGAAACACATCGGGCAAGCCTATTCTGCTCATCTTCGATGGACACGGCTCGCACGTCACAGACGCGATGCTGGCGCAGGCCTGGAAGAGCAACGTCATCCTGTTCCTCCTGCCCGCCAAAACCTTGCACATGCTGCAGCCGCTCGATGTAGGCATATTTAACCACGTTCAGCGCCACTGGCAGGACCGCACAGAGACCCGCGCCGTAGAGCACAACCGCATTGGCAAGCCCAATGTCATTCAAGAGTACCTGGACATCCGTTCAAGGGCTTTCACTCTGGAGTACATTGCTGATGCGTGGCGCCGCTCTGGTATCGTGCCGCTCAACCAAGATATTTTCACAGAGGACCATTTCGCACCTAGCCAGAGCACTTCGACCAAAGTGCATGTTCCACCATCTGTGGAGGCCATTCCGATGGTGCTCTCGTCTCCGAACAGTGCCCGTGCCACATCAGACATTGAGTGGGAGCCCAACGTCGAGCGCACCGACTCGTGCGCTTCTGACGATGAAGAGGAAGCGCCAGCCGTGCCGCGCACACCATCGCCGTCAGCTCTGCGGTCACCATCCCCGGTGCCGGAGCGTATCCGCAACCCCCCATCCAGCACTTGCCGAATGCAACAGCAGCAGCGTGGTGGATCTGTTCCACCCACGCCCACGCATGTCCGTGTCCGCGCTGAATCACGGCCGCGAGCAGGTTCTCTACCACCAAGCTCGCCTCCAGCGCCGACTCCTAAGCCCACCACGACCGCGTACTACGCCGTTCCCGCGCTTCCAGCGTACACACGCGATGTCTATCGGCGTGACTTTGTGGCGTCATCCTCGAGTTCCAGCGTCCGACACAGCGTTCCAAAGCGCAGTCTAACATCATCAGACTATGGACCCAGCTCACCGACACGCGGAAGAAGAACACGCGCTCAATTTCGGCGCATGTCTGCTATGAGCCTGACCACCAACAACTCTGGCGACGAGGAGAGTGAGCTCGACGCGCTCAGACGCCGCAACAGCTTCCTCGAGGCCGAGAACGAGATGTTGCGGGCGAACGTCATGTCTGCCAATGCCCACGTCACACTCATGCGTCTGGAGAACGAGACTTCGCGGACGGTTCACGACAACACAAAGGCGAAGAAGGCGGGCAAGGCGAAGCGCGCTGCAAAGGGAGCATCGACCGTACAAACGATCAAGCAGGGCGCGCTGACAGCGCCTGAGCGCTTTTCGGACTGGCAAGCGCAACAGGACGAGATTGCGGTGCAGGCGGAGCTGGACCAGCAGGTGAAGGCGGCAAAGGAGCAAGAGGCCAAGGACGAGGCGAAGAAGCGGCGCACGATCACGCATGACCAGACGTACAAGTACACCGGCACCTGGAAGAGCATCCAGAACGGCCCCAAGGCCATGCTGGTCACCATTGCGGACGACTTGATGCTCGAGTTCCACGACAAGACGAAGGCGCAGCTTGTCGCTGCAATTGAAGCGCACTTCGCAGCAAATGCCGACATACGGGACAGCCCGCGGTATGCGGAGCTCTGGCGTGAAGGCAGACGGTCAAAGGCAACTGCTGCAAATGCCAGTGCGGACCGTCGTCCAGCGGCCATACACGGCAGTGCAGAAGCCAGCGCTGGCCCAGGGCCGTCTCGCGTTGACACCGTAGATGCTACGCCGCACCCGCTGGATCATGCCGCATCGGGCCTCGCGTCGCACACTCTTTTGCAGGCTGTAGCGGGTCCGGGCCCATCCACGTTGGCAGCCCGCACTTGTGGGAGCAACCACCGCTGGGCACCATCCCCATCGGTGTCTGCTGGCCAGCACTTGCTCACACCGCATAGCAGCGAGAGCAACCGTGTCCAGACGGCCATGGCGGTGTCCCAGGCGATGCCGCAAGAGAGTCAGAGTGGGTGGTCAACGCAAACATCGGAGCGTGCTCCGGCACTTCCATAGCAGCTGATGTCAGCCCACCCTCCGAGTCCATATGTAGCATCCCACGCATTCCGATATGAATTATATCGCATTCTTTGCATGAATCGAGGTATTCGATGCTCATAATTGTCTAGAACAGCTTGACCGAGCATCGGAGCGACGCCCGAGCTCGCATCAAGGATCCGGAGAAAGTGGCCGCTTCAGTGATTTCACCGGCACAACTCTGGCCACACATATTGTCCTTCAAAAATTAAGTGCTCATGGATTTTGTACATTGGGTATGTGTATTTATTTGCTGTGAACAACCAAAAGGAAGGGGAGGTGCGGAAGGATGCAAACCACAAAAGTGGCCGCTTCTATTCCGGCTATAGTACCGTAGTGACTAGTCTCGTTCCCAGACAATGCGCGGAGTCGGACTTTGATTCCCAGACACGTCCGACGCTTAACGTCTGGGATGCAGTTCCGCTTTTTGAAGCGGCGCCGATTTTGATACTGGGCGTGACTTTGGACTTTGCCAATTCGCGTCGACCTTCCCCACACTCAGATTTTTCCTCTCCAGGGACTAGGATATAAATGCGTTTCAGAGCATTTGGAGACGATTTGGATAAAGTCTTTTTTACACAAAGATAAATATATAGAAATTAGCTGGGACCCTCCCTTCACCCAAAAACACTTTAAAGGGCACCCAGTATGTCTATTGGCAGATTCTAAGCAAAAATGGGAGGTAGTGATCAGGCAGGCTAATTACTACGTATTTTCCGTTGGCTCAAAATAATGAGGGCTCATTTGCTTCCAAATCGTTCAAAATCCATTGTTGCCTAGGCTTGTGGAGACATGAAATTTGAGTGGTGAGGCGTCATTGCGATTTGGCTAAGTCCAATGTCACGCTCAGTATCTAAAAGTGTGACATATCCGTGTGACGGAACTGCATCCCAGCCTCTTGAGACTCCGTATCGGCGGAGTTCGAAAGAGGCTGGGGACGAGCCTACGTAGTGACCCCAGATCCGGTGCCGGCCCTAGATGCGACCAAACTGTACATTTTCGTGTCTCCTGCTCTAAGGAGCGCTTCCCTCCCTTCCCAATTTTACAGAACAAGATATTGATATACTTTGTGTATAGCTGTGGGGAAATGAGCTCTTACTCGAGGGCAATAGCTGAAAGTTTTATGCCGATGGATCCGGCCGAGCTTGCAAGCTCGATAATTCGACACCTGGGAAAGACCCTCCCTTATAACCTCACAGAGTGGTTTATTAGAGTCTATTCTATGACCCGAGAGACAATTTGGAGGGGAATCTGTACGAAATGAATGCCCACCATATGCCGGGTCGTCGCGCCGGAGGCTTTAACCGCTTCCCGTCCCACCCCATTGCCAGCCATCCCGTCCTCCAAAAATTCTGATTAAATTTGAGACGCACATTCAAATGTGATTAATTGCGCCTTGTAGAAAACAAACTAGGCAACTGAGCTAACCAAATAAATCCAACACACTCCCCTCGAGCTCATGCACAGCAATGAGCTCGAAACCAATGCTCGGCACTCCCCAGAATATTAAGAGTGAAAAGAAGTCCATCAAAATGCGAGCAGATCCTCCGCGGCGACGGCAAGCTTGGTCGTTGTCGTCCCAGAGCTGCTCTTCTGCCACTCCTCCCAGCGCTCCCGCTCGCGGCACTCGCTGCGGAAGTGACCCTTCTTCTCGCAGAACCAGCACGTGACGTCCTCCCGCGGAGTGGCGGTGCGGGGCTTGGCAGCAAGCGCATTGTCGCCGTCAAAGTTGAGCTTCTTGAGAGCAGGTACGCCGGGATTCTCGTGACGCGCCTCCTCGTTCAGCAGGCGAGCAATCACGATGTCCAAGCTGAGCTCCGAGATGGCGAGAGTATCAAGCGTAACGATAACGGGATCGTAAGACTTCGGCAAGCCAAGGCAAATAGCAACGATGATGTCGATGTCGGGGACCTTGAAACCGGCGTCCTCGAGTTTGAATGAAATAGTACGCACACGGCCAATGTATGCCGCCATGCGTTCGTCGACCTTCTTCCTGCCGGTGAGAAACGAACGGCGCAGCGCCAGAATCGCCGAGAAACCGCGGGCACGATGCACCTCGGCGAGGGACATCCAGATGTCACGCGGATCACGCGATCGCATGTGGGCCAACTGCCCGTCATCAACACGGGCGATAATCTCGGCACGAGCCTCCGCCAGTTTCGCGTCCTTGCGAGATGAGATCTTCTTCTGCAGTTCCTTTGCTGCTTCCTCCGCATCCGACGAGGAAACTGTGATACTGACGATGTCAGTCCACAGCCCCTTGCGGACGAGCTCCGCCTCCATGCGGATGGACCATTCCGCGTAATTGGCGTCGGTCAGCGGTGCAAAGCGGGGAAGATTGTCGTCCGGCATTGCCAAAGCGGGCGAATAAGCGTGGACAGCGGTGACGGCGAGAGCTGACGGGATAAACAATGAGCGATCCTCTGGCGGCGCACCACCAGGATAAACAGCGAGTCTTCTGGCCGGTGACCAGGGTAAACGACGTGTGGTGTATCTGAGCCTGCCCCACCACCAGGGTAGTACTCGTTTGTGTTGAAATCACCGGTTGGGGGACAAAAGCGGCGGTGGGATTCCGTTGCAAACGAGTGAGGACACTAGCTATAGAGTTCAACCTATATGTACTGCCGACGGCCCCGAAACTAGGCAACTGAGCTAACCAAATAAATCCAACAAGGGGAGGATCGGAGGGGAACGTAGAGAAACGGTCAGATTGGTCGGATCTGGGGTCACTACGGTACGCTCCGTCGGGGTTTTGGCTGGATCTTTTTCGCAGATAGGCATGTGAAAAAAGACTTAGCAGAATCGCCCGCCTCCCGCCACTCAAAAAACCTTCTCTCAGACCCATTAAGTCTTTTTTCACACGCCTATCCGCGAAAAAGATCCAGCCAAAACCCCAACGGAGCCTCCCAGACGTTCGTTGCCGAACGGAGTTTCCAAATCGTTGCGTCGGAGTTTCCAACTCCGTTCGGCAACGAACGTCTGGTTACGAGACTATACAAGTACGACTCCGCGTCCCGGAGCGTATACTTATGGCAGGGAAGATCAATCCGAACTGAGCAGGGCGATCATCATCATCACATTCCAGTCACAGCAGCAAATCCAAAACCAAATTACTGTAAAGCGTAGGATTTGAAGGTGTCATGGCCAAACAGCGTTGCGTCTTGACTTGAAGTTGATGGTGAAGACCTGATTCTGAACCGTTTGGATTTTCGGGTGGCAGATCGTCGACGTCCTCGCAAGCTCGCACTGCCAAGAGCGAGGACAGTGTCAAAACTGCAGCAGAGGATACTCAATCAATACTGTCATGTATTATTGGATGCCTTCCCGTACGCTATTCCGCTAAATCTGTGTGCTCCAAATTTCATCAAATGGATACATCCGAGAAATAGCGGGGGGTCCGCCAACCCGCAACGCACTTGCATCAACTGACACCGCAGATCGGCAAGGCTGCCTCAAACTCTCACTTCCCCGTTATGTCCGTGCCATGTCCGACGGCCCGCATGCACATGGAGCTTCATGTCCAACCCTGCCCAATCCAGACGCTACCGCAAGAGCACAAAATAACAGCAGATGATCTCTCAGTATACCAGGATGGCTTTAAGAGACTGATTGTTTACTTAGAGTGAGAAATGTGCAAGAGAATGATACAGAACTTCCACCAGCATTCTCAGGCCTTGTCCAAGTGCACAAAAAAGTGCTCTCGGACTTCGAGTTATTCTCCATGGCTGGCACATTTGACTTGCCATCGAGACGTTGTCGGGTGTTACGGCCGTAATCAGCGCGGTTCACATCAATTCAGGTTTGCGGGACCACGTTAAATCTGCGTGAGGGGGGTACCCCCCCTACGCAGACTTGCCTCTGGCCAGAGATTTACGCACGTCGACTTGGATCAAAGAAGCGTGATGCCCTTGCCTGCGGACTTCTTCCGTCGGTTTAGGCCACGTAGATTTAGCGGAATACCGTACGGGAAGGCATCCAGTGAAACGCAGGAGTCAAGATATAGATCATCAGTCGTCGGTCGGGTGGATGAACCGTGAGGCCGACAGGCACGAGCGCAAGGTCGTCAATTACGACGTCGGCGGGCTGGGCGGGAGCGAGGATGGATACAAGAGCGGCCGAGCGGGCATGCAGGGACCTGAAGGCTGGACGACGGACGAAGGCAGACTGAAAACGGGAGAGCTCGGGCAGCTAAGTAGCGGATTTGAAATTTCTGTCAGGTCGAATTAAATCCCAAAAAGACACCATCGCAGCGTCGAGCTCGTATACAGCGGCGGCACCGTCGCGGACGCGCGCGGGCGCGAGACAGGGGCCGGGAGGACTTGGAGGATGGATTGGGCCAGGGGCGAGGAGCGGAGAGAAGGCAATCAAATGATGCGGCGCCGCCCGACCGACCGACCGTTCGCTTTCTGCTCTGTGCTCTGCTTTCCGACTCCGGCCTCCGCTCCTGTCCTCTGCGCGATGAGCTCCTCGACCACCACGACGGCGACGACGTCGAACGGCGCGGGCGGGTCGACGGCGGGCACCAGCGCCAGCGCCGTGTCTGCGTCGAAAGAGAAGGAAGGGCAGACGGAGTGGGGCGCCAACTTCTGGGTGACGCTGGCCGACCCGTCTGTGCGTCCCCTCTTCGCTCTTCGCTCTTCGCGTGTAGCGGCGCTTGCTGACTCCCCGCCTCTTTTTTTTTTTCCTTTTTGTATAGAGCGGGGCCGAGTTCTACGCGTGCCCGGCGACGGGCGAGTGCGCGTGGGACCCGCCCGAGGGCAACTTCGTGTACGCCTGCCTCTTCCTTCCTTTACTTTTTACGCTGAACGCGCGCACGCTGTAGGCTCCCGCGCAGCGCGGACGGCGAGTGGTGGGAGATCGAGGACACGTCGGGCAGCGGCCTGCCGTACTACTACCACACGCGCACCGGCGACACCGTCTGGACGCGCCCCGAGGGCTTCGTCATCCCGCTCGCCATCATCCAGGTGAGCCCGCTCGTCGTCCGTTGTCGGTTGCGCGGAGACTGTTGCCCGCGGTTGGATTGTTCGCTGCGACCCTGCACGCCGGGCACGCGGGGCTGTGTTGCGCGCATGAGGCCTGCCTGCCTGCCTGGCACTCTGTCCCGAAGGCAGCCTGCTGCGTTCTGGTGCAGTACACCGTCGCCATCGCGCCCGCCATCTTCCACCGCGCCGTTCTAGCGCCAAGTTGATCCCGCGCCAGCCCAACCCGCTAACGCGCCCTCCTTCCGCTGCAGACGACGACGCTCGGCAAACGGCTCTCGACGGC
Organism: Auricularia sp. M13; assembly: GCA_037042915.1. NCBI lineage: Eukaryota > Fungi > Basidiomycota > Agaricomycetes > Auriculariales > Auriculariaceae > Auricularia > Auricularia sp. M13. The sequence goes on along the minus strand of CM073203.1, from coordinate 1,922,200 downwards.
CTACCTCTCCCCGCGCGCGTCCATCGTCGCCCCTTCCCCCTCTCCCGCCGTCGACACGAAACCAGAAGCGAGCTTGGAGCGCCTCACCCCGCCCGCGACGCCCACCATACCCCAGGCGCCCTCCTCCACCTCCCACTCCCCTCCCCAATCCCACTCCCAACACCGCACGCAGGCCTCGGCCATGCGCTCGTCCGGCTCCTCGCGCAGAAGGGAGGGCGCGAGCTCCCCGAGCCGCGTCGCGTTCGCCGACGTGCCCTTCTCGCACGCGCACGCCAGCGGCCCGCCCATCAGCGTATCCCCGCCCACGCCCTCTATGCGCCCGCAGCGGCCCACGGCGAACCGGCCGCCCGTCAGCGGCCACCCGACGCCCATCGTCACCGCGCCGTCAAGCTATACCAACGGAGCAGCGCCGCCCCCGCCGTCGAGCTTCACCGCAAACGGCCGCCCGGCCCTCCCGCGCAGCAGCTCGACACCCGCCTCTACAGGCCTGAACGGCAGCGCACAACGGATGCGGAGCAAGAGCAGCACGCAGCTGCGCGCCAACTCCGAGGACGCGTACTCCCTCCCCCTCCCGCACCCGCAGAGTCTGCAGGCGGCCGCGGAGCTCATCACCGGGCGCCGCTCGGTCTCCGGCCCCCGCCCTTCCCAACCTGGGTTTTATGCGGTCCAGAAGGCCAGCGCGTCCAGTGCCAGTCTTGCTATTAAGCGCCAAGGAGGGGGAGCGGGGGGAGGAGGAGGGGCAGGGGGAAGTTGGGCGAACCGTCCGCGCGGGCAGAGTCTGAAGGGCATGATCGGCGCGCCGGTTGTGGACCACGAGGCCGCGCGGCGGATGGCGCCGCGGCGCGAGGGCGCGCCGGCTGTTTTCGTCGGGGTGCCCGGCAAGGAGGGTGGGAAGGAGGGTGGGAGGGAGCGGGAGCGGGAGAGGGAGAGGGATGGGCAGGAGAGGGAGGGGGATCGGATTGGGTGCGTTCGTTCATTTTTCCCATTCTGCGCACAGAACATGGACATGGGCTGACGAGTCTTCTGTTGTTCTCCGTTGCAACCAACTGCACCCCTCCACACGCTCGCGTTGCTCGATTCCAACTTCATCGTGCACCCTCGCGTGCTCTGTCCTGTTCATGTTCACGTTCCATCTTTGTCGCTTCCCGCGCTCTTTCACTTTCACTCCCGCTGCCCCGATTTCTCGTCTAATCTAACGCTCACGTTCACTATTGTCCGCCTCCGCCCACAACGCTCACCGCTCGCCTCCACCGCCCAACCGCCCGCCACTGACCGCTTCGACGACGTCCACTTGCCGCGCATCCGTCTTGCACTCACCGCGCGCCTCGCCTTCATCCGCGCTCGCCTTCATCCGCGCTCGCACCCTTCCCACCTCCCACCCCCTCCTTCCGCAACACTACTCACTCCCTCACCGCCCGCCGCTCACTCCGCACAATGCTCGCTGCCCTTTGTCCTCCACGCCGCTCACCTCCATCCGCGCTCACCTCCATCCGCGCTCACCCCGCTCACCCCGCTCACTCACGCCGCTCGCCCGTACCCAGCTTCCCGCGCGAGCTGGCGGAGGAGATCCAGCAGTTCGCCGGGTCGGATTTCGCGAAGCGCTACTTTGCGAAACACAGCACGGGCCTCATCTTCCGGCGGCGCGTGCCTGTCGAGAAGATGATGACGTGGCAGAAGGTGCGCTTTTTCTTTTTTTTTTTTTGCTGCTTTGCGGTTGGGAGTATAGAGTGGGGAGCTGATTTTTTTTTTCGCATTTTTTTTTGTCGGTCTCGTAACGATTTGCTACTGCTGCGCGTTGCCTATGCTCGCTGCCACCCGCTATTCTTGCTGCTCGCTGCCGTCCGCCGTCCACCATCTGTTCATCCCCGCGCGCTTCGCCTTTCCTACTGTGCCCGCCCCCCTCCTTCCTTACACGCCCGCCCGCATCGCCGGCTATCCTTTTTTGATTTTTGCCCGCCGCTATGCGTCCATTCGCGCTCACTCGCCCCGTCATGCATTCGCGCCTGCGTCCGTCCGCCCCGACATGCATCCATCCATCCATGTGCGCTCGCGCCGCTATTCATTCGTGCCCGACCCGCCGCTATCCATACATTCGTGCGCGTCCGCATTGCCATCCACGCTCATCCGATCCATCGGTGCATTGCGTCGCCGTCTACCCATTCGCGCCCGCCCGCCCGATCGCTCATTCATGCGTGTCCTCCGCCGTCGCCGTCCACCCTCCTGCGCCGCTATGCATCCACGCGTGCCTGCCCCTTGTCGCCGTCCCTCCATCCACCCGTCATGCTTTCATTCGTGCCTCGTGTCTACCCGCGTCGCTCTTCCACCCTTCGCGCCCGCTCCCTCGCACCGCGCGCCGCTCTTCCATCCGTCGTCTGCTGCCCCTCAATCTCTGCCCGAACCGTCGTACGCGCCGCCGTCCCTTCATCCGCCGACCCACTGCCGCCCTCGCGCCCGCCGTCCTGCCCGCCGCCACTCTGTGTCCATCGACCCGTGCTCTCCATCCTCTCCCGCCCACCCATTCCGTCCGTTCCCCATCCTCTCCCGCCCACCCATTCCGTCCATTCCCATCCACCCACCCACCTCTTGCCATCATGCGCCCGCCATACAGGCCCCACTGACGACGCCCCTCCTGAACGTGCCGCGGACGCTGCACCGCGACGCCGTGCGGATCTTCCGCGCGCTGCAAAAAGTGATGGGCGACGCGCCGGGCGGGACGCGCGAGGAGGCGCGGTGGGTGCTCGGCGAGGGCGTCGCGCACGGCGAGCTGCGTGACGAGGTGTACTGCCAGCTCGTCAAGCAGTTGAGTGCGAATCCGAATGCGTGAGTTCTTTCTGTTTTCTGCTTCTTTGCTTTATTTTCTTTCGTGGCGGGCGTGCTCGCCGTCATTTCCTTGTTCCTACGCCATCGTTCCCTGCTTCTGAACCCGTCGTTCCTGCTCCCGCTCGCTCCGCCTCGTTGGCCGGGCTGTGTCTGGTCATGGACGTCTGTGTGCGCGCGCGCACGACTAGACTGTTGCTCGCGCCTGCGCGGTGGAGTCCGGCGATGCTTGCGCCTGCGTGGAGAGCGTCGCTGGTCGCGCATGCGCTACTCCTAGCCGCGAGTGGCAGGACGCTGCGCGCAGTCGACTGCTGCGTGCGTCGGGCATATGTGTGGTAGTCCAGCGGCGCGTGCGCACAGTCCATCGCGTTCTCGCTCGTCTGCTCGTCGTCGCGGGTCCCACCGGCAGCCTATTGCTGCTGGCGCCTGCGCCCATGTTGCTGTTGCTGGCCTCCGTGACCGGCTCTTCGCTGCTGGCTACTGTCGGCAGGCAGCCAATACCCGTGCCTATGGACAGTGGGTCTGTGACGAGGCCGTCGCTGCGCGGTCGGTCGCTGCTGCCTACCAAGTGCATTCCGTCGCTGCTGACGCGTCCGGTCTGCCCATCGCTGCTCGTGCCTGTGCGTAGACCGCGTCTACGTGCGGCTCTTCGCTGCTGGCGACTGTCTGCATGCAGCTGATACTGGCCTATGGACGATCGACCGCTACCGGCCTTCACGACCGTCCCGCGCGCCTTTTCATCCCTCGTAGCTGCTGCCATACCTTCGTTCTTCCTCGCCGTCGCCCGCGCCCTTTCATCCCTCGTGACCGTGTCCATCCATTCGCTCTTGCTCGCCATCGCCCGCGTTTTTTCATCGCCCGTAGCCGCATCTATTCGATCCTCTTCCCGGTCGCCGCGCCCGCCTCTTTAACCCTCGTATCCGCCCCCATTGCTGACCACCCACCCACAGTCAAAGCGTCTTCAAGGGCTGGCAGTTCCTCTGCGTGCTGCTCATCACGTTCCCGCCGTCGAAAAACTTCGAGACGTACCTGTACGGCTTCCTCGAGCGGCATCTGGGCGTGTCGGAAGGGCGGATCGACGTGATGGCCAAGTACTGCCTGCGGCGGCTGCCCATCATCGCGCGCAAGGGGCCGCGCGGGCGCGCGCCGACGGTGGGCGAGATCGAGAGCGCGAGCGACGCGGCGTTCAACCCGAGCACGTTCGGCGAGCCGCTGGACGCGGTGATGCGGCTGCAGGCGCGCACGTACCCCGGCGCGGGCGTGCCGATCGTGCTGCCCTTCCTGGCGGACGGCATCCTCGCGCTCGGCGGCACGCGCGCGGAGGGCATCTTCCGCGTGCCGGGCGACGGGGACGCCGTCGCGGAGCTCAAGCTGCGCATCGACCGCGGGTTCTACACGCTCGACGGCATCGACGACCCGCACGTGCCCGCGAGCCTGCTCAAGCTGTGGCTGCGCGAGCTGCAGGCGCCGCTGGTGCCGGACGAGCTGTACGACGAGTGCGTCAGGGCGGACGTGCTGGGCGCCGTGCAGCTCGTCGCGCGCCTGCCGACGCATAATCGGCGTGTGGTCGCGTTCGTCGTCAGCTTTCTGCAGCTGTTCCTCGACGAGCGCGTGACGGCGCGCACGAAGATGACCGCGCCGAACCTCGCGCTCGTCATGGCGCCCAACCTCGTACGGTGCGCGAGCGAGAGCGCGGCGGTCGTGTTTGCCAATGCGGCGCATGAGCAGCGCTTCGTGCTGAACTTGCTCATGCACCTGCATTGCGACGAGATCGACCCCGATTACCGGCCTGTGCATGGGCGCGGGGCGGGTATCGCGTAGCTTCATCATCTTCGTTTTCGGTTTCGAGTGGATGTGGAGGTTCTGCAGTATTCCTGGGACACTGTGCCATACCGTCTTTCCTCGTCCTGTCCCTCTCGCCTCCCTAAAGTATCTTATTCCCTCCCCCTGCATCCCGTCCCTCCGCCCTCCTCCCTCTCACTCTCACTCTCTCACTCTGTGTCCGACCTGCATCGTCCATTTTATTATCCTACGCCGTACCGCTAAATTAGTCTCAGTCTCGCCTCCTCGTCTGGCATCTGATTATGTTCGCGTTCGCCCTGTCATTCTCATTTCATCTTGTCGTCGTCGTCTTTGCCACGCTGCTATTCCGTTTGAGGTCTTCTGCTGTATACTATCTATCGCTGTTTTTCTTTTCTCGGGCCACTGGCAGTGTCTGTTGTGACTTTCTTTGTGACTGGGCTGGGCCGTGTTGTGTGCGTTCGCGAGTGGGTGTGACCGTTGACGACTTCATGAGGGATGAGGAGTGTTGAGTCTGGACTGTGGCAATCAAGTGGGCTCGCAATTTTGTCCGTGGGCTGCGCGCAAGGTCGCTGCGGGCGGAACGCTGAAGACACGATGTACGAACGGCTCATGGCAATTACATACTGTGATACTAACCGAGATCCATTAAACGATGCATGGATGCACGATTCGTTGAAAGACGTGGGGAATCGTATATCCTTGACTGCATCAGGGCCTCATCCTTGGGGCTGTCCGAATCCGTCTTTGCTTACCCTTCGTGCGCGTCAGCCAGAAGCTTGAATCGTGCTACCGCAGCTCTTTGGTGGCAGATGCCAGTCAACAGAGTTTGCTGCACGCCAACTGGCGTCCCGTCTGAAGCATACATTCCGCCATCATTCTTGCGTCGCTTAAAGGTGGCGTTGGATAAAATCAGTCCTTGCTGAGCTCCCGTTCGTGAGTCGCGAGAGCTGTTGCATCAGTACTGTGCGAGTCTCCCTGGAAGTTGCAAGCCCGTGAGCAGACACTATGCCTCCGACCCTTCGTGTCCATATGTATCTATTTCAGTGATGCGGCACATAAATACCTACGGCGCAGGGGTTGTACAGATCCCGTACGATGCAATAGCTTGCGGTTGTGGCGCTGCGTCGGAGCTCCGGAACCATTTGGCTCTTCCCATCGAACGGCCATCTGTCCAGCATCTCGAGCATATCTCGCGTCCTATGGAATCTAACGTCTCCATTGAGAACAAAGTCTTTGTGCATAGTTCTTGCTCGGCAAGCACTGGAGATCCTGGGTCCACGCCCACAGAAGGCCTGGCACGACCAGACTCGCCGGACATCGTTCAACAGTGCCTTGGTTTCAAGCCCAAATATTTGGATCCTGGGTGGCAGTATGAGGGTATGTATTCAAAATTTGAGATTATTATACCGACCCTGTTCTGACACATATTTAAGGCCGTCCAAAGACAAAGTTCAACGAAGACTATCCTCCGGACGCGTGGGGCGAAGAAGCCGAGCCGAATGCCCGCGTCTGGAAGATCTATCGCGACAAGAGTACAAAGGATGACAGTATGATGCTTGACACGTGGAATAAGACCCTGGACGTATTGCTCATCTTCGTGAGTCTGTCGCCCACTGTCACTGCAACAGCTGTCGATCCTAACTGCGTTGCGACTATACAGGCTGGCTTATTCTCTGCGGTTTCAACTGCTTTCATCGTCGAGTCCTATAAATCCCTCCAGCCTGACTATACGAGATACATCGCCAACGTTCTCCACGCAGCTGTGACGACCAATCAGACCGAGGCCGGCTTCATCGGGCTGCCGCTGCTCACCAGGCTTGGGCCTCCCGATAGCTTCGTTCTGCCTTCAACCACAGAGCGTTGGACGAATGGGATGTGGTTCTCGAGCCTGGTCGTCAGCCTAGCCGTCGCACTGCTCAGCATTCTGATCAAGCAATGGCTTGACGAATACGAGAGGCACGTCGCCACCTCTGCACCGTCACCCCAGCACTGGGCGCGCCGCCATCAGCTATATCTGCGTGGTCTAAATGCATGGGGCGTCCCGGCGCTCATCTCGCTCTTGCCGCTGCTCCTGCACGTTTCGCTGTTCCTTTTCTTTGCCGGGTTGGTTCTGTTTCTGCGCCCGCTGGACAAAGCTATCGCCAACTCGCTGCTCGCTATGATATCAGGTGTCTTGCTGTTCTATGTGCTTTCTCTCGTCTTTCCCGCCTGCCGCCTGGAGTGCCCATCTTACACGCCATTGGTTTCGCAAGCTCGTTCTGCGGTGGTCTTCGGTCTCGGAATCACCGCTTACCTGATCAAGTGTCTACACCTTGTGCGCGGGCATAGTGGCTCAGGCTGGAAATATGTCTATTTCCGTGTTCGTGATGCATTGTTGTTTCTCAATCAAAATAACGACCCGCTGAAGCGAGAGGGGGATGCTATAAATTCACAAAGACTGGATCTCGATGGATGGGTGCTCCGTTCACTCCTATCGACGGCTGACAAAGATATCGTCAGTGCCGGTGTTGAAGCTCTAGGAGCAGTAACTGCTGGCCGCACCTTCGCCGTTGCATCTTCGGGTGCGGTGAGGAATGTCATCTGCGCCATTATCTCACCCATCGTCACTCCGCCACCAGACCTCGCATCAAACGGCTTTGCTATCATGACCTATGCGAAGTTAATCCGTGCAGCGCAACTCGTGCACGCCTTCGCCTGGCTCCCACTTCGATGCCCACAAGCACCAGACCTTAGCACCGTGCTTGGTGGGGACGGCATGCTACTGGTGGCTGCCGCGTGTGACTTTTCTCCAAACTACTTCGATATTATCGGTCTCAGCACATTTCTGAAGCAACAGCTCGCTGCGCAAATCAGCAATTCACCTCGATCCGTCTCATACAGCCAAGACTTCCCCTTTTTTCGAACTGCGCACTCGAACGTCACGCCGCATCGCTTACTGTGCTTTCTCTTCCTAGCCAGACTACCTTCTACGGGATGCGATAGGATGGATCCCGACATGATCTCTTGCGCTCTTCTTGTTCTCTGTGCCGGTCATTTCCACCTTGCCGACGGCTATGAACGTTCTACTGCGATGCGATTCGTCGCGCAACTCGTCGCGGAATGGATTGATCCGCTAGATAAATTCGACAGCAATGATGACTTTGCCTCCTTGAACGTTCTGTATGCCCTGGCCTCCAACTCATTGCGATATGGCTTGGAGAGCGAAACAGTCCGCATTTTTGTGCACCACCTGCGCCTGCTGGGCGAATCCATCGTTCATCCTTCGCAGTTTTCGGGTACTATGCTACAATGGTCGACACTGCGCGGAATTGGTGTGTTTGTCCTGTCGACAGAGTTCGAACAGTTCGTCGGTCGCGAGGAGTTTGCCAGTTACATTCATCTTCTGGATCGTGTGGATTTCCCCAACATCGACGACACAGAGCAATGCAGGGAGTATTGTTTGTGTGCTGCCAGACTTCTCAGAATATTTTGGACCGTTGAGCCATGGCCAGGCTTCAATCCTTCCGAAGCTTGGGGGCTCGTTCTGAATATCATCAGCCCCTCTGGCAGGAGACCGGGGCCTCTTGCCGCAGGCACAAGCGATGCTATATTACATGCATTCATACTCGGCGAGAACGCGGTCGCCACGTGGACCGAAGAGCGCTGGATGCATCCCCAAAACCACGTCAATCACCTCGCTTGCATACTTTCTTCGATCTTGTGTAATCGACAGCGGAACCGAAATCTCGATGAAAAATTGGTGGACGCCTTTTTCTCAGGCACTTTCGTCGTGCATCGATTCCGGACACTGATCGACAGCACTCTTGGGACGGACAACCCTCCGTCGGATATGGTCTGGAGGGGAAATATAATGCCGCTGGCATTGCACTGCGCGGAACTCTCCCCGCCTTTGTGGGCGAGAGTGTGTGCCGCACTTGCGATGATTGGTGATGATGGCAGCCTACTTCGGACGAATGCAGTTCATTTCCTTGACGCTATTCGAGAACTCATGCCTGGCGGGGAGAACCCGCAATGCACGGAGAATTGTGACTGCATGAATATCCGTGCAGTTACACTTCCAGCAGAGATGCCTAGACATAGGCCGTGGAGGGACCGTATAATGCAAATTGGTGTGTACTGGACGCCTGTTTGGCGAGCTCTGACACACATGCAGTGCGATATCGGTCTCCCATGCCGTTGCTTGAAGAGGTCTGAGTTTTCGAACTTGACCTATGGAAATGATGTGTGGCATTAGGGACACATAGAGCAGTCATCCGCGTACATATTAGGCGACGCTCCGCACTGCAGAGTGGGCCGGTCGTCATGTGGATGTGCTACAACATGAGCGACATCGTCTTGCTCATGCGCTCAAGCCGCGGCCCCCTCAATTTTCATGATACTGTAGCCCAGCTACTTAGCTCACATCCCCTGTCATTCATCGCTACTGTCTTGAATGCTGTCGGCAACATCATCACCGTCCTGCACCTCGCGTAGCAGCTGGGCGCCGCTCTGAGCGACGTGACCAGGGCCTCTGCTGAATGCCGCGCGCTCGTCCGAATATGTCCGATTTCGGGAGAACGCTGCAGCCTGCAACAGACCCGAGCGGCAATCGAGGCTGAGCGCCGCACGCTCCCGCCGTCCGTCCATTGAACGTGGGATTGTGCTGGAGCATGCAACGACATCCTTCGGCAGAACTGTTGCTGGAAGCACACAGATTCTGAGCGCTATTGACGCTTCTCGCGATGCGTGCAACATGCGAGGCTCGTGCCTGAGAATGGCGTTTTCAGCCCTCTTGGCAGCCGCGTACAGTCATTGTGCTGAATGCCGTCTCAGGACCGAGCCAGTAACTCTTACTCAATCATTCAAGCACAGGGCCGGGTCTTGTTCTCAGCTTCGCGGCGGAATACGACGAACGTCGCGCTCGTCTGATCGTGGCCTGGATTGCTCGCAAAGATCCCGTGATCAAACAAGTTCTCACGGATTCTCACGCTACCCCACAAAGTCTATCACGGCTGACCAGGCTCGTGACCTGCAGATTCACTCGCATTTTCGTTTTCGAGATTCACAGGCTCATCGATGTGTACGGATCGCTCAGAGAGGTTCAGGGGTTTGCCAGCGCTGTATCGCTGTACCGCTGGCACTCTTCGACGCAGATCTTGGGGTGCTTGGCTATTGATGACTGTCTCACGCCAGTGCCACCAGTTTCTTGGAGAGCTGTCAGCAGCTGGTCAGCAGGCTCACAGTGACAAAGTCGGTGCACTAGCATGTTCACTGCACAACTGTGAATGAGGTTCTGGATGTTGTCCCATGATCCCGTCGATCACAGACCGGGTTGTGCGCAGTCATATTTGTTTGGGAGAAACGGTCAGTGACTTGGAAAGGCTGTCATACTTCGGACTACATTGTCGATCCTAACTGCTTCTGAGGTCTGCCACGTTCGTCATGGAAGACATTGTACTCTCAGCCACGGCTGACGCTCGATCGCGCCCAATGCCTTCTAGTGCACCGTCTCTGGATGTACATTACTGCCAATGACTATCCTCCTTATTCTGCACAAAAATAAAAACCTCCAAATGAGACCTTCCTCCACCCTGAGAAACTATTCCATCCTAGAATTGATGTCCATCCCAAAATAAGCGCCCACCCTCCAAATGGGGATGTGTCCATCCAAACTGGGCGATGTCCATCCCAAATAAGCGCCCACCTCCCAAAGGGACCCACCTCCAAATTTCGTGGGGACATCTGTCTCAGCCACCCATTCCATCCTAGATATTATATAAGCGGCCCCTCGGCGGCAGAGCTGAGTTTCTCGGACCGAACTCGGATGCACACTCCGGATGCTTCCGAGTATTCGGCCGAAGTCTGAGAAGCAGCTCAGAAGCATCCGGAGTGTGCATCCGAGTTCGGTCTGAGAAACTCAGCTCTGCCGCCGAGGGGCCGCTTATATAATATCTAGGATGGAATGGGTGGCTGAGACAGATGTCCCCGCGAAATTTGGAGGTGGGTCCCTTTGGGAGGTGGGCGCTTATTTGGGATGGACATCGCCCAGTTTGGATGGACACATCCCCATTTGGAGGGTGGGCGCTTATTTTGGGATGGACATCAATTCTAGGATGGAATAGTTTCTCAGGGTGGAGGAAGGTCTCATTTGGAGGTTTTTATTTTTGTGCAGAATAAGGGGGATAAATGACCGTCAAAAATCGCCAAATGTGATCTCCGTTCTGGCCTGACAACTCTCAGACACTCTAGACGTGCTGCCATGCGTGCTTGTTCTCGAGAGCTGCGCGGAGACAGTCGTTCATTTCGGGCACACTCCTCATCGATGCACGGCGCTCCGGCGGCTCTCCGCGGCCGACCTCCTCAGGTGAGCTCGAAGGTCCAGGATGAATAATCCCGCGCCCGCGCTGAATCGTACCATAGGCATCCATGCCCGTCTCGGGCAGTATTGACGAAAAGCACCAAACTCAGCACGCCTGAAGGATCTGGCGCGGACGCCCGAATTTGGAACGCGGGACTGCGCCGTGCGGGCGCTCTCGCAGGTTGGACTGCGCCGGCGCCGCCTCCCGAGTTTGTAGGGTGTGCGAAATGGGGTACAATACTCTCCAGGGGTTGGGTGTGGTGCTTAGCATGAACTTTCATTTCGTCCGAAGCAGACCGTGACGCAGTGGCACTGCGGGCGGAACACCGAACGCCGAACAAGATCAGCGGAGTGCTTTCCACAGTTCCTGCATCTTTCGAACAAAGAAACATCGCAGCTGTGAAACTGCGCAGAGACCTGAAGTAGCGAATCGGACATGCGCCAACTATCCGGGATTCTGCCTATCTGAATCTCTGGTCTGTCGTAGTCTCCTTTGCAGACTTTACGGAGGAAGACAATCGTTCCAAAGTAAAGGTCTGTCGCGAGCTCCTCATCGGGAACGCGAGTCTGAGATCGGAGCTACGGTTCACGTGCCATTAGATCTATGTTTCACGTCTAATGGCACGAGGCCAGGGTAAACCGTTGTCGGTAAGAGAGAGATTCTCCTTGCTTCCCTTAAAGTTAAACGGCCAGCCCAGAGTCCCGGCATCGCGCACCGAAACCGCAGAGCTCGTCGTCACTTAGACTGCGTATTCATCCCAGTTTCCGAAATTGAGCACTGTCTCACGATTATTCCCGGCAAAATCATGCTCAGATTACTTTTATTAGAATCAGACCTTAGAATCAGATCGTCAGGCCTATCCATTCCACCTTCTGTCTCCTGTCTCGAACGATGGTCCCGTTCCCTTGCTCAACCGTGCCAGTCACCGTTCGCACCGTCATTGACTCGGACTCGGACGACTCTAAGCCTCTCCGCGACGGTCCCCTCCCCTTCAAGATCACGATTCCCACACCAGGCCTCCGCATCATAATCCCTCTGCACCGGCGATCACTGGAGATTTTCCCAAACGAGCCAAGTTCTACAGTACTTAGTCCAGATCACAATTGAATTTTTGAGCAATTTGCAAGATGGATATCGGATATCCTATTCCTATTCATAATCCTAGATGTGACGCTGGAGGTACTCGATGACATGGGGTTGAGGCGACGCGCTCTGCTTATTCATCGTTACGCAACGGCGTAGCTCAGTGTGGCATCTTGACACTGAGACAGTCGCCCTTCCCCATCGCAATCTTGTTACCGCCCGCCTCAGAGTCAGAACGCCTCGCCCAGCGCTGCAGCTCGTTCCTGTCCCTTACATACATACACAGCCCAACACCGAATTCCGAATTCCGAATTGACCAAGCCCCATCTTCAAGTTGAACTGCCCATCTTCCATCCACCAAGTCCAAATTCCGAATTCCGAATTGCCAGAGGAATTCGGAATTTCGAATTCGGTCGATGGCGAGCTCACTTCGCACACCCGGTCCGCCCCTAACCTCAGACCCGACATCACACGGAGATGTTGCCTTTTCCGGATCCGGACGGTCGGCCCTGATGCGATGCGATGCGCGTCGTTGCCAAGCCCCAGCAGACAGGACAGCAGACACTGACAGTGCTTGGGAGACGTCACCGCCAGCGCGCGACTTGCATGACACGGAGACGGACAGGGGGGTTCAACTTAGAAGACGCGCTGAGCTGTTCCAAAATCGCATACATATACTGTACCGCATATTCACAAGCGCGACGAATCCGCACTGAACCAAAGAAAATAGAAAAAAAAAAAAAAAACTAGGAGAAAGCGGCGTGCGAGAAACCGGCGCGACGAAGAAAGGAAGAAAGAGCACACGCAAAAGTAGGAAAGAGCAGGCAAGCAAGGTAGAGTGAGTGCTAAGTACTGTACAACCCGGGGCGAAGCGAGCGTGTGAGATATATTAGCAGAGGCGGCAGCGGGCCTTCTAGCACTAGTGGTAGAGGCGTTCGGGCTATCTACGAGAGAGAGGGGAGAGAGCGTAGCACAGGGTGATCAGTCCCGGGCTTTCAGTGAGGGGGGGGTGGGAGCGTGCGCGCGCACGTGCCGTTGCGACGTAGGTGCGTCAACGGCAGAGAGTGGGAGGGGGAGATGGGTCCGGTAAAGGTGTAGAGCTACACTGGGTTGGGTTGTTGGGACACGGGACAGGGGACGGGGCAGGGTAAGGGTAAAAGCGGGCCGAGAGCGAAGAAAAGGTATCAACAAACGAGCGACGGCGTTCGCAAGCACGCGGGGCGGGGCAGGCAGGCAGACAGGGCAGCAGAAGAAATTGAAGGGTGAAAGAAAATAGCAAGCAGCACGCACGCGACAAAAAAAGTGAATAGGAAAGCAAATGAAAGAGGGCAGCGCCAGACGAGAGGAGCATCGGGGAGCGGAGCACATATGTCCATACCATACAAGAACGCAGACAGACTTGGGCGGCGGGCAGGCCATTTACATGGCGTAGCCCATCGGATAGCCAACCTTGGGCTGGCCGAACGGCGCGCCGGCCTGCTGGGGAGGCTGGGCCCAGAAGCGGGCAAAGTCAGCCGGCGTGGCGCCGGCGGCGAGTGTGGGCGGCATGTCGAACTGGCCCGTCTGGGTCGGCGGGCTGCCGCTGCTGCGCGCGCTCGAGACGGAGCTCGCGTCGTCGTCCGAGCGGAACTGCACCGGCTGGGGCGGCGGCGCTGGATACGGCGCGAAGCGCTGGCCGTGCGAGCTGGGGGGCGGAGTGTACTGCTGCTGCTGGAGCTGCTGGTGGTACTGCTGCTGCTGCTGCTGGTGCTGGAGCAGCTGCCAAGCAGCGACCTTGTCCGCGGTGGGCGACATGGCGGCCGGCTCGGCGAAGAGCTGGGCGGCGGTCTGCTGGTCGAAGTGGGCCTGGGTCGGGATGTGGACGCTCATGGGGCGCGGGCCCTGGCCGTGCTGCTGCTGGAGCGCGGCCTGGTGCTGCTGCTGCATGTGGAGCGCGGCGGCGTGCAGCTGCGGATGGAGCGCTGCCGCCTGTTGCTGGGCGTGGAAGTCGGGGTGCGGGGCGGGGGGCGCGGAGACGGGCTGGGCGTCGTAGCCGTCGTACTCGAGGCCGTCGCCGTCGTCGCCGCACGGGATGGCGGCCATCTCGTACGCGCGGCGGACCTCGTCCTCGCCGGCCTCGTCGGCGTCGTCGAGGACCATGAGCGCCTGGAACTCGGCGCTGCGCGGGCCTCCTCGACGCGGGGGAGGTTGGCGCGGTCGCGCCACTCGTTGAGCTCGCGGCGGACGGCGTCGTACTCGGACTTGAGGATGCGGAGCTCGCGGCCGGCGAGGGCGCGGGCGCGGCGCTGGGTGTGGATGAGCGCGATGCTCGAGTTGACGATCGCGCTCTTCGACGGCCGCCGGACGGAGGCCAGGTTCGGGAGCAGCGCTGCGAGGTCCTGCGGGGCGCGGCGGGATCAGCGCTCCGGGGGCAAAGCAGGCAGAGCACAGGCGGCTTACAAGAAAGCGGCCGTTGAGCGTCTCGCGGCGCTGGCGCTCGACGGCATTGTGGGTCGCGCGGCGCTCGGCCGTGTTGGCGCGGCGCGACGTCTTGCGGCGGGCGGGGCCGGCGGCAGACGCGGCGGCGTCGTTGGGGCCGGCGGCGGCGGCGGAGGACGCGGGCGAGACCGGGCCGGGCGAGCCGGTCGTCGGCGGCGTCAAAGGAGCGTGCTGGGGGAAATCGGGGCGGGGGCGGCGGCGGCGGCGGACATGGCGTCGGCGGGCGGGCGGGGGCTGTTGCAGAGGGGTGGGGGATTGCTGTGACGACGCGCGAGAGATCTCAGCAGGCGAAGTCAGACGGCGGGGGCGGCGGCGCTGTGAGTGCTGAGGAGTGGTGGTAGGTGGTGGTGGTGGGCGGGGGGGAGGGTGAGGTCCAAGAGGGTCGCGAGAAACTGCCGAGGCTGTTAGCATACATTGCTCGAGAACGGGGCAGACGACGGACGCACTCAGGCGGTATCCTACTTGGCGGGGGCGGGCGGGGCGAGAGAGGCGGGGCGAGAGGAGACTGGGGCGGCGGCGAGCACTTCAGCACACCATGCAACCGAGGGAAGAAGCCGGGGGATTCCAAGCCCGCCCCCGATCATCCCAACATATAGCCTCCTCACTTCACAGTCCGATTCAACGCCCGCTCCCGTTATCAACAACATCACTGCCCTCGCCCTGTTTCCGCCCCCGCCCCGCCTGTACAGTTCCTAAACTTACCCCGTCGGCCCTATTTCCTCTCCCTTTCCCTCTCTTAACTCCGTCTCTCCTTGCACGTTCCCACGCCCGCCCCGCCCCGCCCCGCCCCGACGCCCAGGCACACCCAATATACCCGTCGTGATACTGCCGTAATCACCGCCCCCTCCCGCCCGTCGCCGCGCCTGATCATCTCCCTCGCAATTTGCCCTTCTGATCCCCTGCCCGCCATGATCCGGCGCCCGCCCCGCTCGCCGCAGTCAGAGTTTCAGTCTGAGCCTGTCCAGTGCACGCTACGCGGCAGCAAAATCCCGACGCCCAGCTCGGACGCCCGCCACGCGCGTTCGGGATATGCTGCGTCCCGTGCAGTGCCTGGATGATTCCCGGAATATATGGCGCGCGACAAGCGTTCATTGCTACGGCCGCGCGCCAAAATACTATTTCCACGCGCGTCTCCTCCTGCGTGCCTAGCGCTGCGGTTTCAGCTGTACTGCACCATACTGTAGGCTCCCACTCATTTCTCCATCCCGCGAGCCCAGACCTTGGCAGGCGATCCCACTCGGCGTACGCAATAGCAATAGACTCGGCGGACGCTGTTGACAATCGCCTTCTCTGTGTCTCACTTCTCGCTCGCTGGCTGACTGACACCTCGACCTCGACTCTGTGCTATGACGCACGAGGTCCTCATAGTCCTGCAGGGCCGTCTCATAGATCTAAGTCAGTCGCTTAATCTCAGATCTCACAGGCAGTTGTCACCCGACTCCCGACTTCCGAGCCTCTGACGCCAGCGCCGCGTTACCCACCCACAATCCCAGAATCATCCTTCCTCCTTCTTCCTTCCTCCCACCGACTCAGAACCACCTAGATCGAGACTGCCAGCACTCTCCCAGCGCGTAAATGCAAACAACGCCACCCCGCGCCTCGACTGCCACACCGTGGCATTCGGCGCCCGGCGCCGTCTTTACTTTCCCCAGTGCGCTGCGAGGGACTTCACTTCGCTCGAGGTCGTTGCGGAGCTACTTATGACGCAGGAGGTCCTCATCATCCTGCAGGGCCGTCTCATAGATCTCAATTGAGTCAGTCGCCCAATCTGAGCTCGAGATCTCACAGGCAGTTGTCTCCCGACTCCCGACTTCCGACTTCTGAGCCGCGTTACCCACCCACTGCACAATCCCAGGATCCTCCCACCCTCGTGACCCAGAACCACCTAGATCTAGACTGCCAGCACTTTCCCGGCGCGCAAATGCAAACAACGCCACCCCTGCCACACATTTAATTCGGCGCCCGGCGCCGTAAATGCTTCACCCCGCCCTGGCACTGCGAGGGAGTAAACGGCGCAGTTTGGAGGTAGCTACGGGTGACGCCATGGCTGCTCAGGGTGCGAATGGGAGTGCGACAGGGGAATGGGTTATGACGAGACGAGGGATGGAACTGGCCAGCGTTCGTTGGAGCGGGCAGCCACCGCTCAGCTAGGCAACGCGGATGGCTGCGACTGGTAAGGTATGACGCGCTGAAGCCGTGGCAACTGGATACTGGTTGAAGGTGAGCAGCAGCGTCTGGGGCGGGTGCCTTCATTGACAAATGGCGTGGTGATTTGATTCAACGTCCTCCTGCTTCGTATTCTCCGCCTTTTACTGAGAACCTAAAGAGGTGTCCGCCAGGGAGATTGGAAATCTAAGCGACACTGGCCCTCACGCTCAAGCCCTGAGGTGTCTCTCGCAGCCGGGTGCTCACTCCGCGGCCATCGTGCAGAGTTGTGGGGCAAGGGTACATCCATGTACGATCTCCTGGCACCAGAGCAATTGAATCAGAATGTTTTTAAATTTCCAGTTCCAATCCAGAGGGGTCCGGCGCAGCGCAGGTCAAGCGCAGTCTCTGGCTGAGATCTCCGACGCGAGTCGCGACTACGCACTGAGACTCCGACTCGGAGCGGCGGATCGAATCAAGCAACTGCCCAACTCCAAGGTCGCGCTTCCGACTAGCAGCTTATTCAACTGAACTCAGGCAGGTTGATCGAATCGACGACAGTCGTCGTCGGCCTGCCTAGCGTCTCATCCTCTCAGCTCCGTCTCGAACATTCAGACTCTCGCATCTCCGAGATAAATTGGCTTTATTACAAAGTTGTGATCGCAATACTTATACCAGCTTACAACGACTCGTTATCATATCACCCATCAAGATTCGGACAGAAGATAACTTGACTTAACTTAGCCTGCTACTGGAGATCATCAGATCGCTCGACGAATCACTGCCAGATCAGGCAACTTCGAAGGTTGGAAGTTGGCAGTTGGAAATTCCAGACTGAGATTGCGTTGGGGCGCCCCAACGTCTCGCTGGTGAGTCGTATCTGATGAAGGGAGAGTAACGTATGTCAGCCTCAACGACACTGTCCAACGTGACGCGATTCAAAGGCGGTTGAACCGCACGTTACTGTACGTCGTCGGTTGAATATAATACGGATACGAGCCTGAGACCGTCCTCGTATTGAGAGTGAGTAATTACATATTTTGATTGACGAGCTCCGGGGATCGACTTTCCCCGCCCTGATAGACAGATTAGAGAGATGGATAGATGCACCCGCGAAGGATCTACGGATCCCTCTCCTGTGTACAGTAATCTTGTAATGTTCAGTCACCGCCGATGCGGATGAGGCACTGCGCAGAATCCTCATCAGCTTACTGGGCAGAATCCGCCACATCGCGATTGGCTCATTTGTTCGTGAGATTGTGAAGGTCCTAGTAGCATTGCAGCAGAATTCGCATACGGTATGCGAGACGCAATATGGTCAGGACCCGGACACAATGGACTGAATACCCACGAACCAAGCTTCGCGGCGTCTTTGTCAACGAGTCTGAAGCCAGCGCCGCGCGCGAGCAATCCCAGCAGCGCCGTACAGTCTCCGGCGGGCTGGGTGACGCAGTTATCTAATCTATCTTCCTTCGGACGGAACAAGAGGAGCGGGGCCCTGTCAAGATAGGCCTCGTCGGGCACGGCGAAGCTTCCTCTGGCGGATCGGCCCGTTCCGCAAAGTATGTGCTAGAAGACGAGAACGCAGAACGCGGACGCGCAACACTCGATGTACAGCGGGCCCGCCAGGACAGGACAGGTCAGGTCAGGTCAGGTCGTATACAGTGTGCTAACACGTAACTTGTAACTTGTTCCTTGTAACTTACCTCCATGTTGTAGCAACCGCTGCGGGGAATCGGACGCCGTGGGGGATGAAGCAAACTGCTGCCAGAACAGTGGAGCAAGCTCGGTGCGGGGTGGGGACATACTACTAGCGTTCCTGCCTGCAACGGGAATGCGCACGCGAGCGAGCGAGCGCGGCGCGGAAGGAGTGGGCAATCCGTGTCAGGAGCCAAAACAGCGCCGCACTGACTGTAGAGCAGTCGAGTGAGTAATGAGCGGCGGCAATCCCGAGCAGCGGCGAGCAATCCGTGAGTGCGGCGTTGTATCTTAACTGAATGGTGTGGCGACAAAGGAGGCGTGAGGCAAGAGACTGCGTCACTGAGCTCGGAGCAGTGCGCCCGCGCACTGAGTGTTCATCGGTGGTGCGCTGGCAAGCTTTGCACTCTTCCGGCTCGAACGTCGACGTGTTCGCGGCTTGGGTAGGGTGCATGAAGCCTGCCAATGTCCGACCGCGGGCTCCCACGGGAATCGCAATCTGAATCTAGAACAGCGCAGAAGTGGAACGTCCCCGCCGTCGATCCAGAACAAGCAGACGTCCACGGGCCACGGCATGCCGACTGCAAGCCCGTTGCAAACCCGACATCGGAGAGAAGGACACGGTTCACTGGTCCCCCATCTACGCGGAGGTTTGGACAGACAGGGGCGGGTCAGTGCCAGTGGCGGCCGCCCCGCCGGAGCCCATCGCTGCCGAAAGGCATGGCTATAGCAGCGGTGGCCGGAGAATCAGGTGCAGTGATCAGATGAGCGAAGCAAACAAACGTGAGGTGTAATAGTGTACAGCCAGGCGATGTTCGCATACAGTCCGAGTTGCCGTTGTAAGCATGCCCTGGCAGTGGCAGGAATAACCAACGCGCAGTGTAGGCCTTGATGTTTAAGTGAATGGGCGGTGCGACACTCTCAGAGCCGCAAGGGGATGCTCCCATTCGAGGAGCGAGGAACAACATAAATCATGACCACGGAAGGCAGAGAGTCAGACGACACGGCAAATAGAGCTGCGCGGTGTGTAGCGCCCGATTTCGCTGGCGGGCGGCGAACAAGAGCTGAGGTGGATGAACAGATTTAGCAGACATTGCATGCTTGATCTCGAAACGGAGTATCGCGTCTAGAAAACGTTTCTCTGGGCCCTAGGGCGAGACATCAGGCCCTGCCGCGCGCCTCGTACGGGGCGCGCGGACCGCGAGAGAAGCGCCTGAGTCGAGGCGCTGAGCCGTACCGCTCCAGTGGGAAACAACGCTGGGACGCTCTAGATCTAGAGCGGTAAAACAAGGCGCCAATGGTGCAGCCAGCCATTTAGCGCAAGGGACAGGGGCAAAGATTCAGAACAAGATGTGGCAAGTACCGCTGCTGAGGTGTCTATGAAGGCGCTGAGGCTGCGGCCGCTCACACAATATAATGTCAATGTGGTAGCAGTGGCAGACCGAGAGATGGAATGGAGAGACGAAGGCATCTAGGTGAAGACTGCAGCCGAGTCGACATCAATCCTGCGCGTCAAGAACCGGAGGCGATTCGAGCAACGATGACGGCAACTTCAGGTACATCAGCCGGCAGATAAAGCAGCACCAAGACCCCAGGCGTGTAGTTGCCCAGCTGCCAGTGCGCGCACGCGCCATTTGGATCCGAAATAGACCACCAGTCAGAAAGCCGCACAAGCGGTCTGGAAATGTCCGCAACAGTCCGCGCATGCCCAGAAAAAAATGTAGCAGTAGAGGTGCGCGCGTGGGCTTCAATAGACCGTTGGTAGAGTTAAAACGGCGGACGCGCGCGCAGTTCGAGTTCAAGAGCTTAACGGACGTATCATCGGTGTTTGAATAAATGACCCTTCTCCGACGGGGAAGACTTGAAGACTTCAATGTCTACTAGTGTTGTTCAGAGATCACATTTGCCGCATAGCCTATCACTCATCAAGTTTCTGGCTTTCTCGCCTGCAGAAATCCCGATTCCATAATCGATGCATCCAGACTCTGAGGATGTATTGTTGATTTTGTGGCCGATAGCTGATGCGTCACAGCTGAAGCGTAGGAATGACGAAAAGATTCCTATCATATAGGCCGCCCCATTTATGAAAAACTCCAGTGATCGCAGGCGGGATTATGATGCACATGAGAGGCCTGGTGTGGGAATCTTGATACAAACACTTTTAAGACTTCGAGGCAGACTCGGAGACCTTGCGATTCCGAGTGCTCCGTAAATATCAACTCTGCCTGATGACGAATGACTAGTGGGAATTCACGGGACCAAAAACTCAGACAGGTTCTTGGTGTAACCGTCGAGGAATGGGGCCGTTTGATTCGATTGTAATACAGTTGAGAGACAACCATGAGCAACCGGTGGGATTTCGGACCTCTGTTCGTCCATTTGACAACTTCCGACTGGAGCACTCGATGCGCAGCGCAACGGCAGGCCGGATAGTTGGAATCATAGATAGATGTCGCATTTACCATTCACTGCTCATCCCCGCGCGCAGTTTCACGTCTTCTTGTTAGACCGATGAGAACTGTGCAGGAACTGTGGAACCCAGCTGATCTTGTTCCGCCTGCCACTGTGGTCATCACTCCGACCTTACACGAACTTTGCTTCTGACTGAATGACGGCGTTCCGCACTGTAGCAAACCCTATTTTGTCTGAACCAAACACCAGTTTCTGTTCGCCGCGGACCTCAATCCTGAGGCGGCGCCGGAGTGCGGGACCGTCGCCCCCGCAGTTCCGCGTTCCAAATGCGGGCGTCCGCGCCAGATCCTTCAGACGTGCTGAGTTTGGTGTTTTTCGTAAGTGCAGCCCGAGACTCGGGGGGCCGGACGCCTGTGGTACGATCCAGAGGGGCATTTATTCATCCTTGACCTTCGAGCTCACCTGAGGTGATCTGCCGCGGAGAGTGACCCGAGCGCGCTCTCCTGCCGTGTCAAGCGCCGTTCATCAATGGAGACAGTGTGCCCGTAATGAACTACAATCTCCGCGCAGCTGTCAAGAACAGGCTTGCATAGCAGCATGTCAGGAGTGTGAGAGCTGTCAGACCACAACGAACATCGAATTTAGCGATTTTTGACTGTCATTGGCAGTAATGTACATGCTGAGACGGTGCATTAGAAGCTTCGGGCCCAGTCGAACGTTCGCTTTGACTGGGAGTACTTAAGAGGTCTACCATGACGAAAGTGGCAGACCTCAGATGCAGTCATGAGCGGCACTGTAGTCCGAAGTGTGACATCCACTCGAACGCATTTCCAACCGTTCCTGCTTCATCCCAGGAACGGAAGCTGCGTCACCAAGACAGAACATGAGTGCTCACAGTTCGGATCGTGTGGCCGGCATTACTGCATCCAGGAGTTGTACACCATATCTGCTGACCAGCTCCCCAAGAAACTGGTGGCACTAGCGTGAGACAGTCATCAACAACCAAGCACCCCAAGATCTACGTCGAAGAGTGCCAGCGATGCAGCGCTGGCACGCCCCTGAACTGTCTGAGGGATCGGTTCATATCGATGAGCCTGTGTATCCCGAAAAGGAAAGTGCGAGTGAATCTTGTGGTCACGAGCCTGGTCAGCCGTGATTGACTTTGTGGGGTAGCGTGAGAACCCGTGAGAACTGTCTATGATCACGGGATCTTCCCCGAGCAATCCAGGCGATGATCAGACGAGCGCGATGTTCTCCCTGATTTCGCCGCCGGACTGCGAACAAGACGAGGCTTAGGGCGAAAAATCAGCTCCGAGTCGACATTGAGAAGGAACATCTCATTCAAAGGCATGGATGGCTGAAGGAGGCATTCTAATTCCCTGGCGTGCGCCTCGCACGCGACGCGCGAGAAGCGCTGAGGATAGCCTATGCGACGGTAGAAATAGCGCTCCCAAGTGCAGTGAGACCGCTGTTCCAGCGACAGTCTGATCGAAATACGGCAGGCTCAAGACGGCACGCATGCAACGGAGCAGAAAACGCGTCGATATGAGGACCGCAGTCATCCCATGAGTTGGATTGCGCACGTGAAGCATCATATGAACATCCGAGTCTTCGCACTGGCGGCAGAAATAGCAGCAGGGGCATCGTTTCACAATAAATGCCAGAATGCAGTAGGACCACCGAGATTCAATCAGACCGCCCGTTCCACACGCCCGATAAATGATAATTAACAGCCGTCTTTGTTACGTTATTCCGCCTTCTCCGAAGTCGGGATCAAGCTGGGCACAATGACGAAACCTGGCTCCCCTTGCCAGATGTCCCCCGGGCACCACGAATAGCCAGCTCCTGGAACCCTGTTCAGGCGAGGGCTACGGAGCTTTAATCCGAGTTGACGAGTATGTTTCTTTATTGTCAGATTTCTGCATGGGCCTCAGGAAATATGATCCTGAAATGAAGTCCATGGATCACAGTTTGCGGTGCTCGGGCGAAGTAAGCAATCGTGAATGTACTGGGGACTCGGCCTGCATCAGCACCTATTGCGCCCTTGATCGGCGCGGTCAAGCGCAGAATTTAATAGAGACGCCGCATATCGCTGTGCGAAACGGTCAAGATCGTCGGAGAAGGCACGATGCTTTTTTCAGACTCCGAGAGCAGCCTTTACCAGTGACTAGCCCGGTCGGTGATTGGACGACTCTGACTCTGCCGCTCTGTCGTCTTGCGCGCGCCGAGTGCTGATAATCGGAAAGCTGCTCTTGCTCGACCTAGGGGCCTGTTTCTGCGTCTGCTCTCTGCACCTACTGATCGCCGCCACATCCGACTGCGCTCACATGGCCGACGTTCTCCGCATTGCAAAATATGGCCCTGACTGGACGCAATATGATCTTCGCGCATACAACATCATTGTCGACGCTGTCCCTGCAGTCGAATTCTTCGGCTCTGAGCCTGACGCGGACTTGCGCGAACTCGACCCGAGCATACTAAACCACACTGTCGGCGGAAGCATGGACCACGTCTCGAACGCGTCGTTCTTTCTTGTGCAGAAGATGGACTGGGCGTCACAGGTTGGCCGCGAAAAGGTGGCGCACTATTCCGCCGTCGACAACTTTACGAGCACACTGCTGCGCACGCTTGGCTTCCAATCTCACCTCACCGCCGTCATTTCGCGTCCAAGCATGCCATTCGACATCGCAGGCTTCAGGATGACGGCTCACGCGGACCTGTTCTTGTCGCACGCGCACACCGATGCTACGCTGCTGCTTGTTCGATACGCTGACACCGGCGAGCCGCACGCGGATCCTGAACCGGGGCTCGTCGCGGCCGCCATCGCGGCCTTCCAGGAGAATACGCGCATGCGCGCGCTTCTGGACCGCCCCGCGATGGACGAGATGGTCTTCCCCTGTGTGATCATGGCAGGCACGCGGCCGACGTTCTACAAGATTCCTGTCAGCGCCGCCCTCAACGCTGCGGTAGAGGCAGGAGCCTACCCGGAGGCAATGACCCGCGTTACGAAGTGCGTCGTCCCGTCGAGCCGACCGCACGAAGGGATGGAGAACAAGGTGTTTCGTGCTGCCGCTCTTCGCTATTTCATTGCGCTCTGGTCTGTGCTGGCTTCACTGTGGAATCCCTACTGTTAGGTGCCGTTGTATCATTCTTCTCCTTTTTTGTTATGAAATAAAATACATATGCAGCAACAGCTCGCAGATATTGCAGCTGACCCAGTAATCGTGGGCCAGAGATATCGCCTTTCACGACTGCCTAGTGTAATAGTACGACTACCGTTTCGCGTCACTGCATACTGTAGACTTCGAGACAAACTGCGTTGAGCATGAGTTTTGCATATGCTGATATATGTACATGTCGCTCTTATTCGTACAAATTATTTAATCAGGGTGTCGACGAATCAAGCAGGCTCCGACGCCGTCTCCTCAATGAAAGCAAGAACAGCGTCGATAGTGATCGTCGCCTCGGGCTCAAAGATCGAGAGGTTGGGCCAGTCGTGCGTCGCGTCGGGCATCTCATGGTACCGCACATCTTTGCCCATATCCTTCCTCATCCTTTCCGCGGTGCAGCGAATAGTATCAATCATGCACTCGCCCGTGCCACCGAGAATAAGCGTCTTTGGGAATCCCTTAAACCACCCATTAATGCGCTCGGGAGGCACCTTGGCGCTGCCGGGCGAGAGCCATGGGTTGCGCTCGAAGTCGTCAAACGGGAGCGCGGGACCGTTGAGCGCGCGCGCGGGGTAGCCGCGGAAGAACCACGGGACGAAGCACGAGTCCTGGTTCCTCGCCCAGTTGGAATCGGGTCCCGTGCCGTGCGAGGGCAGCCACTCGGTCGCCGGCGAGAGCGCGACGACAGCGCCCGGGCGCGGAAGGCCCGCGACGACGCAGTATCGCGCGAAGGAGAGCGCGAGGTGCCCACCCGCACTGTCGCCCGTGACAACAATGTTGGCCGGCGCGAATCCGAGCGAGAGCAGGTACTGGTACCCGGCGATGGCGTCGATCAATGCCGCTGGGAAAGGGTTTGCGACGGGAAACGGTTCAGCGGAGGAGAGACGGTAGTCGGGCATGAAGGCCCGTTTGGCGCGGGACCTCGGAGAGTTTATGAGACGCATAATCCAGGGGTTTACCATACAGCGCGGATCGGGATGCTCAATCTTCGTATGCAATGGTTAGATCAAACTCTGGGGAAATAGGTGCTCGACGTACAATGTAGCCGCCGCCGTGCAGGTTGTAGATGACGCTCTCGCCAGCCGCGGCTCTTTCACCGACATTGCTGGGGCCGTACCAGAATCCAACGCGCTCCTCGTCTACCGCGACTCCCTGATTCTTCGCGATCTCCAGAACCTCGCCCTTGATGAGCTCCGGGGCAGCAGGGATCTTCACGCGTAGGTTCAAGGCTAAATTGGCGCGCCCGATCTCCTGCCACCAAGTGCCTGTCTCGAGCAAGCCCTCGATGAAGTG
The DNA here is from genome assembly GCA_037042915.1 of Auricularia sp. M13. NCBI lineage: Eukaryota > Fungi > Basidiomycota > Agaricomycetes > Auriculariales > Auriculariaceae > Auricularia > Auricularia sp. M13. The sequence continues at coordinate 1,896,963 of CM073203.1, read as the reverse complement.
TTTCACGAGGCGGATAGCAATTGCACGAGCGTACGGCCACGAGCGTTTCTGGCGGTTGGCCGAGGGTATGTAGTAGACTGCCCAGAACGGCGCGTAGAGGAGAGCGCGCGCGACGAGGCTGAGCGCGGAGATATAGCGCCATGGTGCACCACGGTATGCGAACGAGCCGTACGGAACCATGTCTGGCTTCAAGCTGGTATGGAAAAGAGATGCGTGGGACAGGCTAAGTCGCGCAGAGTAGAACGAGGTAGGTTGACTGGAACGAAGTGAGGTGGGCTCAACTGAGCCGGCCCCGAGCCGGTTCGGGGTTTTTATTTCCTGTTCAGAGCACTGCTGGTCTGACTGCTACTACTAGGACGCTCAGCGCGCACGGGTCTAATTGCTCATCCGCGCCTTCTCAATCGCTAGCATTCCGCTACGAGCTGCGCTACAACTCTTGCTGTCTTGTCAACGTTCCGCGTTACATTCCACCGATGATTCAGCGTCCTCGTAACCGCCAAAACCGACAGCGCACGGATGGCAATAGCTCACGCGGACGCGGAAAACCTGCCGCGCCGTCTTCAAGTCGCGCACAAAGCTCTGGGATCGTGCCGACCGTCGCGCAGGTCGTCGCCGGCGCCCACGTGTCCATTGTGCTCAAGATCGACCAGCCCACAGGCCGCGAGGTTCAGGGCACAATTTCAGAGGTTCTGACGAGCGGGAACCATCCTCGCGGGATTAAAGTCCGACTAGTGGACGGGCGTGTCGGGCGTGTCCAGCGAATTGTCACTCAATCGGAGGCGGAGGCTGGCTCTGCTGGACTAGCGAATCTCGGACGGAATGGAGAGCCCGGATCGTCTGCGCCGTCTCGAGTGACGCAAATGGCATTCGAACCAGCGTATCGTGACTACCGCGAAGAGGACGCCGAACGCCGTCCGGCTGGCTTCACGCTCGCTGACCTGCTCCCTCCCGACGTTGACGAGCCGCCGAGCGCTAGCGCGTCTGTGTCCGTTCAAACGCATCTGTGTCCCGTGTGCAATAATTTCGAGGGCGACGAAACGGCCATCGCGCATCATGTCAGCTCGCACTTCGACTAGTGCTTAACGCTTTGCTAGGCGGCGTGTGTCCTCGTCTGTCGCGGTCGACGCTTGATCAGCCTCGCGAAACGTTGGCCGCGCCAGACGGCCCGTCGCAGTGCACATTTCGTCCGCCCACAATTGGGAGGTCAGTATTCATCGATTCACGCCGGCACTCGATAGCTGGCCGTCGTTCTCCTCCGCAACCGACGCATGGTCGGACGACGCCGCTATGGGGCCTTACTTGCTATGGTTGCCTGGCTCGACAATCGAACGACTCCTTTTGCATACTGCATGTCACGCCGTTGCCCTCTTGGATCTTCTCTCCTCCTTGCGTGTTCTTGCTCAAGATACAATGCATCGAGTTCTTCCCAATCTCACCCACAGTTAGCATCGATCATACCATTTTCTTTCCTTCGCCTGCCTGCGGACGAGATGGTGAAACTGGCTCGTGACGAAACTAGTAACATGGCTACTCAGTGGACTCATCATCCTAATAAAAGGAGCTTTCCGCCGACCTGCCAGGCCCAGTACACCTTCGTCATCCCACCGACTCTCACCATCTGCTAGACCGCTTCTACGGTATACTTGAGGATATTCCATCTACACCACCACGGTGCATTTGAAACTCCCAACGGTCAATGTGACGAGACGGCCTCTCGCTGGTATCACATTCGTGGACGAAGTGTTTGTCACTGTCAAATGACTTGCAAGTCGCTCGCAGGATATGTGGTTCGTTTTCTACCTCGCGCGGGGAGAGCAGACTTAGAGCAGACTTTGCATGCATCCCATAGCCTGCGATAACCATCAAGAAAGCGATGATTTCATCATGAAGTACACAACATCCGTGTGGTTTGTCGCGCGAGGACTAATCTCACGGCGTGGGAACTGGGATGTTCTCGGGCCCGGAGGCAGAAGTCTCTTTCAATGGAGACGGCCGGAATGTGGAGACCAGTGTCGGTCTCGATGCAACAGCCTGAGTGACCTCGCCTGTCTCCGACCCATGCCCAACCGTCGCACGATCGCTCCGCGGTCGGCGAGGTCTCCGCGAACGGGATAAAAGTTGCTCCTGGTGTCGTTGAACCTGGCAACTCAAGTTTCAGCAACGGGGAAGGTATGCACCGTCCCAGAGCATACCTCCTCCAAATACAGGCGCTCAGCCTGCTGGTCGCGCCTGCGTTTGTAGAGCGCATACCCAAGCGCTGCGAGGGAGACCAGGACAATGAGGACGCCAAAGAGCGCACCGATCAGTACTCGCAGGCGCGGCGCGAGCTGCGTGCGCGTGGCGACTACGTTGCCCGGTCCCCATGGCCGCCCGATCTCCGTCGTAGCAACGGTGCCCGCCAACGTCGCGTTTCCGGAAGCCTGAGAACCGCAGCATGGTGAGACATTGCAACATGAGACTTCAAGCAGATCTGGCGGACGTACGCGTTGCTGAAATACCGTGGCGCCGTGCCTAAGTATGACATGTCAAACTGGAGTGCGCGAATGGTCAACGTGCGCACCATTCTCCGCTAAGCGGGACGGGTATGAAGAGAAACGGGCTGAGCTCGATGTTGGCAGCACGGATAGTGCCCTGCACGGCCGTGGTGAATGCTCCGTTGAGCGGTGTGTAGCAGATTCGCGTGTAGTGTTGGTACGAGTCTGGCGCTGCGTCGATGGAATCCGAAGCATTGGCGAGGTGGCCACGTTGGCAACTACGATTGCAGCATGTTCACGTCTGTCGCTAGTTCCACAGCGTATCGGCTCACTTGAGACAAAGCATGGAGAGCGTGAAAGCCACGCTGCGAAAAGGATCTGCATCGAGATTCGCCGCTGCACGTAACGAGGCGCACGTACGAGGTGCAGCAGCAGTCGTCTGCGAGATCGCCGTTCAACAGTTAGCTCAAAGCGAAACACTCCCGCGAACCTCGCGCCGCGTTGCACGCGTCCGTCGGTTTCCCGAAGTCGTCTAGCGCCAGAGACCCGAGCGCATCTGCCATTGCCATGGGCACAATTTATACGAAATCAGCGCTGACTAATTCTGCAGCACAGAGGCATCAGTTGAGGAACGCACATCCTGAGTCGCAGGCCCCGCGCAACTGCTCATATTGCTCGCAAGGGTCCAGTCCGTCGGCGTTGTTCCACCAAGTCACAGTGGGATCCATGCACTTCGTTCCGGTACCGCCAGTTGTCGAATGAGAAGGAAAAGGGTAAGGGGTCATGGAGAAGGAGATGAAGGTGGAAGGAGGAAGAAAGGCATTGTTAGGAGTCGCATTGAACTCCGGCGCGCGCGCGCGCGCTGGGGCTGCGGCTGCGATTCAAACATGTCAAGTGTCAAAATAGGCTTGAGCTCCGGCGCATATCATGATTAGGAGGTTGCAAATTGTTCCTGCTGGGCTTCGATTGGGGCATGCTCCCCTGGAGGCTCATAATTGCTATTTGGAATGGTTCCCGGAGTCTGGTTCAAAGTATCATTGGAATTTAGCACCCAGGACAGCACTCGTAGACCCGTAAACATCGAATGTTACTGTAACGACGCGCCGCCGAGTCGGCTCCGTGGCAAATCTTCATCGCCTCAACATACAGATGAACCGCCTCGTGAATTTAGTAAGTAACTACATGACGGTCTGAGAGAGGATCAATATGTGAGACCATTTTCACTGTGAGACGAATCGCTTGGGGGTCCCTTCTCATCGTCGCGGGATGCAGCCCGCGACCGTCAACTCAGCCGGAGGGCTCAGACTCTCTGCTGAGTCTCTTGCAATTTTGTCGGCGGGAGATAGCACCCGCCGGCGTCAGACCCGAGACTGAGAGTATAAAGCAGCCCATCTCCCTCATCCAGCAATGCAGCATTCACACAGATGCCATCGATCATCTCCGTGGCACGACCCCTCCCGCTCTCACCATCTGCTACACCCGTCCCACACCGATTCTGGTGGAAATTAAACCGGTACATCAATCTCCTCGGCGGCGAAAGTTCACTGATGCAACTTCTGCGACAATCAATATTTCAACGACCCTTGTCATCGACAGCGGGCGTTGCCTCGCGTCGACAGCTCACATTACCCTCACATTGGGATGCGATTCACAGTCACCGTGCCAGCCTGCCCTCCGGTTCGAGATCCAATAATGCCCAGTAAAGTGAAGTCTCAGCCCGCACGAATGAGCATCACAGGCCAGATATCCCAAGAGTTCATTGCCAACCAGGGCTACCAAACACTCAGCCTGAGGGACCGCGACCGGTTTTCAGGAGATCGTCATCATAGGATGCACACCGGAAAGCCCGACATCACTTTTCAGCGTCGTATCACGTCCATTTGCGCACTGGTGGGAGTAGGCATTCGTTGGTTCAGTGTAAGTGTAAGTGACAATCTCGGACGCGGTGCCTCGGGTTTAGAGTAGAATTATTGGCGGGCTCTGCGCCGTGTGGAACGGCGCGAAGAACAGTGTGTACAGCGGAGACGGTGACGCAGTCCGGAATTGCTGGGACGCCAACAGTACGTGCTCACTGACTCTGATTTCTGTTGCTGGCGTTTGCTTCGTGTCGGCGAGAGATCTGGCCAGCACGCTCGGTTCTTCCGCCGTCTCGCCGTGGAATATTTGCAGAGCGCGGGATCTTAGTACAGTAACTTCACTCCGACGGTCGGGCGGTTCATAGCACGAAAATGGATACCAAGTGATACGACCGTGTTCGCGCGAGGAATAGTCAAGATGGTTAGCTGGAGCATCGCGTGCCGATACTATGTAGCTGCTGTAGCAATTGGGAGAACCAGACAGTATTCGACAAGTTATTTCAGGGAAGGAATGCGGGTCTCCAGGGCAGGCTGCGAGTCAAGAGCAGATTGGTCGGTCGCGCGAGACCAGGGTCGTGCGTTCGTCGCACAGTGATAATTTTCGGACAGAAAGCAAGCATAATAGTCGCCTGAGGAGGAAGTATAGTGATTCCAAGTCCGGTTGTTGGAGAGGTAGATGAGCAACAGCAATCGTAAAATTTCTCACATTCTTGTTCAGCGAGTACCACAAGGAGAGGCGAGCAGCGGAGAGTATGCAGCAGTCATAACCAGGGTTGCATCGGGCAACGGGCGAGACAGCGGGGCCAGGCGATCTGAGCCAGTGGCGCCGGAGCGGCGTGAGCGCGGTGACCTGAATCAGGAACAATGCACGCCAAGTGCCGCTTGTCTTCCGCCCACGCCCACTGCCAGCACTGAGCATGCCCGTACTGCACCGTCTGCGCCAACGGCTGAGCAGCCTGCACGCGCGCAAGTCCAAGGCCAATGGTCAGAAGGTAAGATTCGGGCGGGATTTTCGGAAGCTGATTCCGCCGATCCTCTGATGTTCTCCTATCTGACGCTGTTTTGGCGCCAGCCTGAGCACGACGAGCACGGTCAGCCGCAAGACGCGCGACGCGACGTGGACGAGCTTGCGACGGTACGCGCGTCGGTGAGGAGGATGTGCCTGACGTCATGCTCATGGAATTGCAGCCGGCGCTGACGACGAGCTCGACGTTGGATGATTCGCCCGCGACGCCGAGCCCAGCACTGGTCAGCCTGCCGCCCTGCTCGCTGCTCCGAGCAATTCTGACGCTCTTTTCTGCGTATGCAGCCATTACCGCCGCAGCTACGCGTGACGACGACGTCGACGGCGGCCACAGCGAGCAGCAGCGGCCCGCCGACGCCCGTGACGGTACGCATCATGGATAATTTGCACCCGCGCCCGCCTGACGTCCCGTTACGCGTGCAGCCGTCGCCCAGCAAGCGCGAGCTAACCTGGCGCGAACGGCGTTTAACAGCAAAGCCCGTACCCGCGTCCATCGTGCACGCCTACACCCCGCCACCGCCGCGTCCGAAGCCGAAGCTGACGACGCTCCCGCCGGAGCTCCTGCACGCCATCTTCCTGTACCTCCAAGGCGACCCTACGCGCCCGGACAACGTCGCGTACCGCGCGTCCGACGCCGGCCAGGACGATGCCGCGCGGTGGTACAGCCATAGCTGGAGCCTCATGCAGGTCGCGCGCACCTGCGCATACTTGCGCGCAGTCGCCGCGCCCCTGCTGTACTCCGGTGCAGCCCTGCTCGTCAAGGACGATTTCGAGCGACTCAGGCGGGCCGCAGAGCGCGTGCGCACGCGCATACGGTAAGGCCTCTTTACGCTCACTGTGTGTCGCGTGCTAGCGCTAACGCTTCGTAGACATTTAACCGTGTCAATCAGCGCACTGGAACACCTCCACGTCTACCTATCCATCCTGCACCTCGCGCACGTCGAGTCCTCTTCTCCCACCCCCGGATTTCCCGGCGTGTACCTCCAACCGCGCGCGGACGGCAAGAAGCCCATCGTGCGCGGGTCGCCCTTCTCCCCATCCCTCGCGCCCATGCAGATCACGCGCTTAACGCTGTTCCGCCCGCGTGGGGAGAGTAATCGCAGCGGCGATGCCGTCCTTCGCGGCTTCAGCGCATTCTTCGCGGACGCTCTGGCGTACTGGACGCAGCTTGAGGTGCTCGAAGTACGTGATACGCGCGGGGAGTGGCATCTGCCTCTGGACGACGCCAATGACGAAAGATGGAGTGCGCCGCTACAGACGACGAAGCTGCGCAAGCTTAAATGGGACGTCGAGCTTCCCCTGCCATGCCTAAAGCCCGCCGAGTCACTCCGCACGCTATATCTCGGGGCGCGTGTGCCCGAACTCTCCTCTTCCTCTCCACCCGGCACCTCCAGCAACCATCTGAGCCTCCCATCGGGTCTGCAAACACTGCACATCCCCATCCCCGGCCCTCGCGCCCCGCCTCCGCTCCTCCAGCGTCTCCCCGCCCTCGCCAACCTGCGCGACCTGCGCATATCCCTCGCATCAGTCACAGCTGCTGCACTCGACGCGCTGCATCTCCCACCATCGCTGGAGATTCTGCACCTCGGCGTGCCCACGCTACCGAACATCCCCGCGCTCGCCCGTGCAGTCTCCCATCTACGCTCGCTGCGCATATTGCTGCTCTCGCTGCCGAACAACCCCGCGGCGATCGCTCCCAGATTGCGCGCTGCGGCCGGCGCCACTAAGTCGACTGGTGCTTGGAAATCTCGCGCCGCGCCAAAGTCTCCTACCGCGTCAAAGTCTCCCGGGTCTCCAAAGTCGACGGCGGATCGCGCAGCATGCGAGTCGCTCCCGACGCACATCGCGCACCGCGAGCTCGCGCGGCGCGTCATGGGCGCTGCGTGGGGCGTGGGCGAGGTGCGGGTTGGCGCGTGCGTGTGGGGGCGTGCTGGCTCTGCTCACGGCGAAGATATGGAGGTGGATGTGGATGGGGAATTCGAGGAGGTGGGGGTGGTGTGGGTGGAGGAGCAGTGCCGGATGGGGATTCCGGCGGTGTGGGACTGAGGGATCGCGGATATACCACTGGCAGAGAGCCCTACGCCGCTTGCGCGTGACGCGACGTTCGTCCTCGCAATTAACGGCCTCTCGCGCGACTCGTCCGCCTTTCTCTGCTGGCCATGCCGTTCCCCAGCGTCCCGTCCCATTGGCGGGTCAAATTTGGCTGGAGGCGGACCCCGGCATAGCGTGATATGTTCCTCGGCTTCCCTCCCCCCGCCCGATCTCTCCATCAGTCTGGATCTCTCCAAGGGCTCGCAGCCGTTGTTTATCCTCATCGCCGCGCTGTCCGCCCTCCGCCTCGCCGTGCTCCACAACCTGCGCGACCAGCGCATATCGCTCCCCGCTGACTCAGCCGCTGCACTCCACCTGCTGCTCCTTCCACACAGGGTCGAGCTGAGATTCTGCATCCGCGCTGCCAAACACCCTCGCTCTCGCCGCCCGCCCTGTTGCGCACATTCTCATGAACAACGTCGCTCCCTCCCGCTGCCCACTCCTGCGACCGTATCGAACGCCGAAGTCACCCGCTGTGAACCCCTCCGCGGTTCAGGCACCTCTGGGGGACGAATCGTCCTCGCCAAGTCCGCACTCGCCCGAGCGTGCGGCGTGCGACACGCTCGCGAGTCACATCGCGCATCGCGAGATGGCAAAGCGCGTGATGGACGCTGCGCGGGGGGTGCGCGAGGTGCGTGCGTCCAGTGGGGGTTGCACATGGCGCTGGCGAGGAGCTGGAGGTGGACTAGGTGGACCCTTCGGAGATCTGGGTCTGAGCTCTTTCCGGCGATGAGAACGCCCCCTTTCGCGTGGTCAGCCTCGGCCTCGTATTCCCGTCGGCCACTCGCCACCACGCGCTCCTGATACTGCGCGCCGGGATCGAGGGATGCATGATGCATGTGGGCTAGTGCATGTCGGCGCGGCGAAGCGAGCTGGGCGTTGCACATATGCACGGAAGTGGCCTTTGCACAAAGGCGCACACTGCATAGCAAGCGAGGAGAGCGGCCTAAGGAGGGGGACCGAGTGCTTGCGGACACGGGTTCAAACTGCAGAGTTGGCGGTCTTGTCCCGGGTTCAGAACGTACCGTGGACGGCAACTCGGGCCATGCGTTCGGAGCGGCGTTCTGTGGGCGATGTTTACCCTGGGACCCTGAGGCAGGATTCTTCACGTCCGGACGCAACGCGCATCGCTCGTCAGGTACAACTCGCTGCGCGGGCGGCAGCCCACGAAGTTCCCGCTCGTCAACCAAGTTTCCAACCCGCACCGCACATTTCACTACTCAATGCGATTCTCGAATCCGCCGACGCGCGCGAACGACAAGCCGGAGTTTGTTGTGGTCGTCCTGCAAAGCCGCGCGCTCAGATGCGCGCAACCTGGTGCGGTATTCGCGTGCGTCATTATGGCCGCCACGCGCGATGTTCTCCCGGATTCCGGTATGACCGTGGGCACTGGACACTATCCCCAGGCAGTAACACGCGACATTGAGCAGGTGGTCTCCTCGTGTCAGCCAAATGAACGGAAGAAGCATGGAGTTTGTACTGTGGCCCTTCTTCGACAGGATGTTCGTCGCCCTCAGCGAAAGCTTTGTTGAGGACGCTCTGGTGCCAATATGGTGTTAGGTGGTCCTGCTGCTTAGTTTTCGAGATTGTATCATGACCCTGTTTGTCAACGCTCAAGCTCATCGCGTGCGAGCGTGCACAACAGCACCTTCAATCAGAAGCGATCATGCGAGCATGGTTTGGAGGCAGCGCTCACAAATAACGGAATTTTGAAAGCAAAAAGGGAGGCGTCCTGCCGACGATCGTCGCGAGATGAGAAGCAGGGACTGCGAGAGGCAAAGAGCGATTGCATGTGCGCGCTCCGTGCATGTCATATGCTCCCGTCGAGACGACTCCTTCGATATCCTGATGTATGGCGCGAGGTTGAAGGCAAAACAACGTTAGAGGACGCAAGTGAAGCAAGACCCTCATGCGCCGGGCACGTCGCGAGCGGAAAGGAACACACAAAGCTAGATTCAGGTCGAGCCAGGATACAGGATCGTAACGTGTATGTATGTCTGCAACGAGCAGCGAGATGCAAGAGTGGTACATATCCATAGACAGAGGCGAGGCCAGCATATGAGCAAAATTTCCTAGAAGACGTACGAGAGCGACGGCATAGATGGTAGGGATAGCATGGATGATAGCAGGCGAGAAGACATTACGTTAGGCGTCAAGTTCGTCAAAATTCGTAAAGCGAGTCGTAGTCGTGGCGGCGGGGTTGCATGGTGCTCAGAGCTCAAGGTACGATTGGTTGCAAGCCGTCTCAGACGGTGTCGGAGGCTCGCGCCCCGGGATGGCAGGCGAGCTCTGGCGCCTGCGTAACGACTTGGGCAGAGTCATCCGGTTGAAAAATCCGTTCTTTCTACAGATAAAATCGCGTTAGTTGAGCTCGTTGCCATGACCGCCACGCGTCGCGTCGCGTACCTTGAATTCGCACGCGACTCGACTGACGGGTCCGTGGGCACATGGATCATCCTCGGAGGAGCGATGAGGTATGAAAGACGCGAGAAAATCTGCATGGCGGGCCGCGCAGAATGCCTGGTCGTCGGTGGTTGGGTTGGTTGAGACGCAAAAAGCGATGCTTCCGGCTCCCGGCCGTTCCGCTTTTCTTCTGCTTCCGTCACGCGTCCCGTCAAATCAGGCTGGGCACCGCGTCGTTGTTCTTCTTCGATGCTGTTGTGCTGCGACTTTGTGCATTGTTCTTCTTGTTCACCATTCATTCTGGGTCTCGGGACTACGATGCACAACCTCCATCGGCGGGCGTCAACGCTTCAGGATGGACCGGTGCTCATGCTTTCGAGCAAATCCTGAGCAAGTCAGCTACTCTTTCTGACTGTCGCCATTGTGAAGCGCCTTCGGATCTTCTGACCTCTTGTGCTTGTGCTTCCACATGGCGACCTCGCGGAGTGGGCATTGTAACCCCCGGGTACAATAAGAAGGCCGAAGCGCTGACTCGGCCTATTTATTGAGGCTCGTGGCTCAAACTCCTGTCAACAGCCCTTGCTCTCCTCCCACTCACATCTGCGTCTTGTGCAACATCCAACTGCTACCTCAGATATGACGATCTCCTCGAAAACTCGCTCCGCACGCGTGCCTGTGTACACTGAGCACCAGATCTGGCGCCGATGCGGCTACGCTCCGCGCAAAGAGACGGGCAGCGCCGTGCAGTGGCAGCCGAACCTCTCCACGCCGCGCGATCCGTCCATTCCAGTCGAGCACTCCGGCGTCATCGTCGACCATCTGGGCATGTATGACCTGCAGCGCGACCGGACTCGTCATCGCGGTGGCAACAATAGACAGCTCGACGAGCTCATTCTCCACGGACAGCCGCGATACTTCCCGAGCGGCGAATACCTAGACAACACGTACTTTGCGCTGTTTACCCCGAAGACAAAGCCGAAAGGCAATGCGAAGGACGCGTACGTTTTTGCGGGCTGGGTGCGCCTTGCGTGCGCCGAGTTCCACGCGCCATCTGCAAATGCCAGCTCCCGCGACGCCGAATCGGATGAGGAGGATAGCGATGCCCACGACAGCGAGACCGACTCGGATGAGATGTCTATTGATGAGGACGCCCTGGATCTTGACTGCGTCGAGCTGCGCAACGGGCGGTCTCTACGTCCCGAGTGGCGCGAGGCGATCTACAGGCGTCATTGGGCGTTGGTGCTCGTCGAGTCCGACGTACAAGGCGAATCGTGGGGTAATCCCATGGAGCGTTGGAAGTGAAGCGTTTCTGCGAAGACGATCTCGTATTCCTTTTGCAAACTACTACTTTTCGCGTCCTTGTGTGTGGATGTACTTATAAATTACCTTTGCCAAGCATAATCAGATTTCCGCGTTAATATCGGTCCTTCCGCCGGCAGATGATGCACATTGGTGTCAGCGACACAAGGCTTCAGCTTCATCCTGAGCCATTTCTATCCCCTGCATCATCTGCCCAAGACTATATAAATGCGAACGATCATCAAAGCCATACTCCTCAGACTCATCTACTTGAGTGTCGCTTTCATCATTTGCTACTCCCATGTCGCACTCCGAAAGAATCGCGCGAAATCTCGTGGCATGACCGCCTATTAACCGTTCCTGAACGAGGCCGCGGTTTTTACCCTCGTGTCGGCGGTCTCACTGTCAGCGCACGACAAGTGCCGAGAAAACCACCACAGCGACATATCTTGACAGTTGCAGTCGTGCATGAAATCATCGATGCAGGAAGCTCGGACGCAGATCGTCTGACCGAAACGCGGCTGCACAGGCAATTTGCTAGCAGCGAACAGGACATCGAGCCTCTGTGGCTGGAGAGACAACCGCGGAATTTGGGCAGGAGGTTTCCAAACACAGCGTCTGCAGCAAGCGTAGCTCGCTGAGATTCAGAAGGCGGTGCGGTGATGTTTTCCGCCTCCCGACTTTTCGACTTGCCAAACAACGCACAGACACTTGCAGGAGGAAATCGGGAGCGCAAGTTTGAGGTAACTTTCTCACGGCTGTTACTGTTGTTGCACAGTGTGGATCATACACACAGGGAGGAGAAGGAGAGCGAGAGTGACGCTCGCTCGGCGACTTCTTTCTGAGCCTTTCGGGCGCTGTGTAAGGGGTAGATGTCGCTGCATGTCTGCGGTAGGATAGGACTCCGGAGGAAAGTGACAGGCTGCAATTCCATAAAAACTGAGTTTAAGAGCCTGAAAACGGAATATATCTCGGTGGAGTCATATCTAAATTGAGGACTGGACACGTTTGTTCACAACTGTATCAGGGCGGGGGGGGCTTTTCCCGGTACCATCATGTACCACGTCGCACACCTGCGAAAAAAGCACATCAAACCCCCCAGCAGAACTCACAAGCCAGCCCTTGCTGAGACGACCAACTACCTGAACGGAATATAGCTACTATTTTAAGGCTCGCCGTCGGTATCTGTGCCCGACTACTTCCACGACCCCCAGCAACCGCCAGGTCTCTCCTACAGCCCTTATGAAAACGAGGAGTTAGGATTTTAATCTCTATCGACCCAGCATCTATGACATATTTGCCCAAGTGCCCTCCCCTAGACATCATCCTAAGCTCCTGAGCTGCACCAATTGCGCGCGAACGAAGGCGCAAACGAAGATGCGAACAAAGCCCTGCAACAGCACATCAGCACAAGAAGCCTTGGTCAATTGCACGGGGGCCAGCGTTCAGAGTCCAAAGCGTGGCAGAGGGCCAGAAAGGCGGGTGCCCCACGAAAGATGATGACGTGGCCGGGACGTGGCGAAAGTTTGACCATTTGACGTACCGGTTCACGGGCCGATTAGAGCCGGCGAGGCCCGAAGACGGCGACGACCGTGAATATGGCGGCAGACGCCAACAAGCCGGTGCAGCCCAGACAGAGGGCGTAGACAGTGCCACCAGCGCCGGCAGGACGAGGCTGGCAAGATGGTCAACAAACATACAAGGATAGGCATAGGCACGCACTTCTGCACAAATGGTACAGTCGCAGCGAGCGCGGTCGCCACCGCCGCGACAGAAGTCGGAATAGCAAGGAGTGAGGATATGAATTGGAGGGGTACCGCTCGCGACGTGCTAGACGAGTCGCAGTTAGCATGGCCGAGTGGAAAGCCAGCCCTGGCACGTACGCCGCAGAGGCAACGAGCCCAGACGCTGGGTTGCGAATCAGCGGGTAAAACGACGAGGAAATACGAGAGCGTACTTGTCGATGTGGCACATAGTGGATGTTCGTGGGAAGTCTTAACAAACGCCAATGGCCGCGCCTGCCTTTATACGCGAAAATGGCCTCATCAGCGCCGGCGTCGAGTCCGGCGGGCAACCTGTACGCGTAACGTGCAGTCTTAGCAAATGAATGCTTTTGACAATTGTTAAGACCCCGTTGGATGAAACGCGCCCGAGAAGCCGCTGGAGCATCAAAGAATAGAATTAGACTAGCCAGTTGCGATATGCCCGCGATTTGCTCGGGCGCGCTGTCGAGCACGAACCGTGCGAGGTTTGTCTGACGTGCATACAGGCATTACCACCGAGCCTGATGACCGAGTATCCGCCTTTTCCCGTAGTGAGCTGAACTAGACCAGCTGCGAGTAGGCCACGATGACGAGCAAGCATAATCATGGCGGGGCGGGCTCGAATAAGAGGCGGACCCTGAATCGGGGATATAAAGCATGCGACCCGGACAGCGTCTTCAGTCCGAGGAATTAGCCCTACCCCACGAGCATGTAGCCATAGGTTTCCTGTGTAGAATCCTGATAACTAAGCTCCTGAGATATGGATAATAGCCCTGAATACAGTCGCCGCTCCAAAATGCACGCTTGTTGGCAGTGCCATCCCAGGCGCCACTTAAAAGGAAAAAGCTGCGGCGTTTGCCGCTCCCCACATCTACTCGCCTCTGGGACCTCGCCACATGTCACAGATCCTGCAGCGCGCAGAGTCCAAAGGGTGCCAGCTGGTCCAAATCCGGCCACGCCCGGTCCCCATTCACCCACCACTGCTCCCTGCTGCGCATGGACAACCTAGGCAGTCCCTAGCGCTTGACGCGTTGCGCGAGTCGTGCAGCAACGATCCCCGGGATGAGCGTCCACTACACGGATCCCCCTCGACTCTGAAAGAAAACCATGGTCAGGGCCAACTAGTATCTCGCCGTTAACGCCGCTAACTCTAAGCTTCACCACAGTGCAATCAAACGCAGTAGCCTCACGAGAATACGTGCATCCATTCCGACCTGAAAATGACCGTCCCAAGAAACGGAGGGCACGTCGCAGCGCGGACGAAGTGACCAACCCATTCCCGTGCCGCGGAGGTTGCAAGAGGTCATTTATCACAGCGAGAGGCAGGGATCAACACTGGAGCACGTACCCGTCGTGTGAGCAGCGACATGAGGCCTATATTCAAGGGACGCATGAGGAGGAGGACTACGAGAAGTCGCGTGCACGTCGTGCGAAGCAGGCCGATCGACCGAAGCGGAGGTACCGACCGTACTCGCTGCATTAGCTTCCGATACTGTACCCGGCCTTAGGCCATCATCTAACAATGCCTCGGGTGATGTCGGAAATTTCGGACACCGACGTTCGTATCCTTAACACTTGTCATCCTCGCCATATTGGCCAATTACGCTGCGCGCGCCGCTCAGACTGCTCAGCCACACCGCGCTTGGCTGCCACGGGCATGCTAGAAGACGACACGATGCATTCATTCCTATCGCGCGCCCATAAACGGACACGCTTGCGTGCCGTTGATACCGGCGTTGACTTGCGCCGCCGCCAGGACAGGCTCTGAGGCATGACGAGGCCTTTCGGCAACGGCAAGATGTACGAAAGAACTAAGACGCCCGTGCGCAACATAAGACTGGCGTTACCTGGCCCACACTCACCCGGTGCATCCCAGAGCAGCTCGAATGGACTCTCGCGCCTCGAACCGTTACGACCCACTCGCGCAGATGACGGGAGGCGACACGGACTTGGACGATGTCAGCCTCGCCTCTGCTGCCCAGCAGCCACGCCCCCAGACGCCGGCCTTGAGCATCCGCTCCGTCCGCTCGAATCTAGGCGTACTAGCGGACGTCGCCCTTGGCGAGCAAGAGGACGCCGGCTCCCACCCCGACCAGTCGCCCGCCCACCCCGGAAGAATTCGCAAGCACGAAGAGTTCGCGGCGAACGGTACGCCCACAGCGGAGCGGGTGGCCCGTGCAGAACGCTGGGTCAGAGCCCACACCTCCATTGCCAAGCTGGAGTTCGGCGACTCGGGCGAAAACGACTCGCGAGACTCGGACCACGCGCTGCCCCTCAACCCGACCGCGCCGGCCATGGAGCGCGACGAAGATGAGATGCTCTGGCATGATGGAAAACAGAATGTCAGCACCATCTCATACACCTAACTGCCTGGATACTCACGCCGAACAGCATGGTGAAGGCGACAACTTCCCAGTGGACGCCATGACTACTACTGGCGGCGCCCAGATCGACCGAGCGAGCCAGACCCCATCCGAAGCCAATCGAGAGGATGGAGGCCAGACGCACGCTGCCCAGAGCCTGAGCCTACGCACCGGCTCTGGCAAGGCCATCGTCCTCAGCGACCAGAAGAAGTTCAAACCTTTCCGTCCACCTGCACCGAATCCAGCCACGCTAGCGATGTACTCGCGCCCCCCGCCGGTACTGGGCACAAGGCTCGTGAACAAGAGCTTCGCACCCGCGCAACCGAAGATCTTCAAATTACCGCAGCCGCCTTGGCAGCAGGCACAGACGGAGCTCCCTGCCCTCCCATTACTCGAGGTGCGGCGCAAACATACCTCCTCCCTGCACGATTCTAACACTTCCTCAGGATGATAAGGACTGGCGTCCGTACACTCAAGTCATGCCGAAGGCGGAGGAAGACGACCTTGGCTCAGCCTCAATGGACATTTCCGCAATCAACTCGCAGGCCGCAGGATCGCACGTCGCGAAGCAAGACGACGACGAGGATTCATGGCTACAGTCCAGCTTCGACCGCGGCGCGGGAACCGCATCCCGCCGCGCATCTCCTGCGCCTCGCGCAGCCGCTGGCAGTGCCGTTGACGAGCAGAAGACCATGCACGAACCGCAAGTCCCGCCGCGCAGCGTCCGTGCGCCGATAACGGAAGAAGAATGGCATCGCGCGACTGCTGCTCCCGTCCCTCCCCTCTGGCCGAACGGCCCGCCTCCTCCCATCCTCCAGCCACAACCGAATGGCGGCCGCGAAGCCGATGGGCTTACGGATGACGAAGAAGATATGTATGTGGACGACACGGGTGACGCAGCCCAGATGAACGACGCGGACTTGTCGGACAACGACGAGGACCTCGCACACGCGACAATTGAGGACGAATATGTCGCCACAGACGAACACCGAGCCACGGCGAGCGCCATCGACCAAAGGTTCGCGCAGACACGCATCCAGATGCGCGCAACTCCCCCCAACGAGGAAGTCATCGACGGTGTTATGGCGGGCGAGCTGTGGACTGGCGTCGATCCGGCCATCCTCGCGGCGTGGCAGAACATCCCGGGCGGCTTCGGCGTGCGCATTCACAGCGTCGATGGCGATACGAATATCGCGGACATGAACCAAGTCCAACTCAACATCGACCTCCAGGACTCCATGCGCAAGACCGAGCCTGGCAGCACCGCCCTTCTTGCACCAGGCAGGGCCGCTGAAGGCGCTCCGCCTGCGGAACCGGGACTGTTCCTCGTTTACAGCATCAGCGAAGCGACGACGGCAGCATGGACCGGCCGCACGTTCTACCAGGTCGGCAAGTACTGCATCGTAGTCTTCCGCAAGAACCATGGCGACTCGCGCTTCATCGGCACATTCGCGGATTCGACGGCGCCGTGCAATCGTGTGGAAATCGGCCTGCGTGTTCGCTGCCGCTCTGCGCCCAAGGTCCGCGCTGTCTTCAAGGCCGTCGAGACAGCGCACAAAGGCGAAGGCAAGAAGGCTTACAAGTCCTTCCTCAAGAACCTGGAGGTACGCCCGCTCGAAATCATTCCTCGCGGACCAGGCAAGGTCCCTGTCATCGAATACAACGTCTACACTGGGCCGATAATGTACGAGGTTGCGAAGGACGACGGCACACGCGACGTGGTCACGATCTCGTCAGAACAACGGCGGCGACTTCATGACGCCGTACTCGAGCTCACTGTCCCTGATCCTCTCCACGGCGCCGCAGTCAGGCGCAGCCCGAAACTAAAAGTATACAGGTGCTCGATCTGCAAGGCGTCGTCACACCCGCGAGGCAAATGCCAGGCGCTTACGATCCCAGGCTGGGGTCGCCCGAAGCCACGACCCACTCCCGCAGCTGCGCAACGCGCGCGAGCAGGCACACCGCATCCAGCCCACGCCAGCGCCCATTCTCAAGGACGTCCCGGACGACAGTCCCGCCCCCCTCCATATCAGCAGCGCGGTGGACGTCCAAACACGCGGGGCCGCGGCGCCTAAGCAGGTCAAGATGCAGCTGGCGAGCACTTAGAGCCACCAGTGACCCCACACGTGCAGAAATCCACACATAGACACCATGCTCAGCCCCCGTCCTCTGCTCACTCTCAAAAATCTCACCCCTGCTCACTTCCTCCGTCATGCCCTCGTTATCGTCCTCCCACTAGTAACCCTCATCCGCTCGCAATCCCCTAACGCCGCCGTGCTCTTCGGACTCGCTACAGATAGTCAGACAGTCATAAACTGTGGCCACACTATGCAATGCATCGTTTTGAAGACACGGATGGATAGAGGTCCTGGCAGTCAACCTCGCCGTAAGTTCATGACTTCGTCATCATCAAGAGCTGGCAGTAGAATCCGTTCGAACATGGTTGAAGAACATTCACGATGCAAAAAGCAGTGGAATTAAATGTTAAGGTGTTTACTCCCTGGGCTCAAGCTGAACCGGCGGTAGAGCTCTAGGGGAGGCGATGTCAGAGCTATGTACAATCTCTCAAGCTACGTACCTTACTTGTCGCCAACATACTGCTTCGGCAGGAAGCGCCAAGTAAGAGCGGAGGCCTATTAAGGCCCAAGGCGCGCCGCGTGGAGACACTGAAGCTACGGGAAAGATGCGAGGGCCGGCCCTGGCATCGAACTCCCGAAAGCATAGCCTACCGTGCTGACCGGCAGTCAGCTTTGTGGCTTGGAGGCGCTGCTCTGTGCCACGAGAAATACAGCGCAACCCGAAAATACTGATCCAGATAACTTGCATACGGTGAGACGAAACCGGCTTGATTACACGCACCCTCTGGATGGACCGCGGCACGATCAGTCTGCCGTGCCCGACGTGAATGAAGTCCGAGGGCGAACGGCCAGCAGACCAAATAATAATAACATCCTCTCTCAGAGGACCGAAAGTTCAAGAATAGCTCCTAGAACAGAGGAAACAGGCTCACAGGCCCAGGAACACGATCCTCTCTCCCACCCGTGTCTACCACGCGGACAGGGACCAAGTGACAGTGCCACCCCACAAGACACTTTACTGACCCCCGTAGATACAGTCTCACAAAGCCAACGTCAGCTCGATTCTCAGGCCCACCACAGCCAGCCCCAACAGCGGCCCGCAGTATACCTCCCACGCGAGGCACACTTACAGCACGGACCGACGCAAACAACGTCCCAATCACAAAACGCAGACGTGCGCAATAGTAACAAAACCACGAAAGCTTTTCTAAAGCTCTCAACGGAAAATATACGCGGGAGAGGTGCTCTAACGATTCGGGGCAGCCTTAAGTGGAAGAGGCTTGCCGACGATATAAGGTCTCAAAAGATCGGGGTTATGGCTCTTCAGGAAACTCACATGACAGCAGATCACGTGTCCCAGGCAGAATCAATGTACAGGCACCTCAAAATCTGTAACTCACCGCATGACTCTAATCCAACTGGAGCGGGAGGGGTCGCAATCGTCTTTAATAAACTCCTCACGAACTCTCAGTCTGTCCAACACGAAATCATAATCGAAGGACGAGCGATAGCTGCCTCGATAGAATGGCATAGAGGGCGCCGACTAACCATTTTAGCAGTGTATGCCCCGACAGAGAAGAGAGAAAACAAATTATTTTGGTCGGAGCTTGTTTCAAAGCTACGCTCACGGCGGGATATCACGTGCAGGCCAGACGTAGTTCTAGGAGACTTCAACTCTGTCGAAGACCCCATAGACCGCTTCCCGGCGAAGCTGTCCCCCATAGATAACCCGGACTCATTCAGCGAATTCAAACAATTCTTGCGAATACAAGATGGGTGGAGAACAACATTTCCATCGCAGATTGAGTGGACCTGGCGAAACCCAGGTCGCACCGCAATGTCAAGGCTGGATAGAATATATATGGGCCAGGACCTGTTGAGAACAGCGAGAGACTGGGAAATCAAACTCTCAGGGATCACCTCTCAAGATCACAGCAGAGTCTCTGTCAAAATAGCACATCTGGATGCTCCAGAAATTGGCCCAGGCCGTTGGGCGATGAATGTAAGCCTTGTGAAAGACAGGACATTCATGAAACAGGCAAATGAGATAGGCAAAAGACGTTATAATGAAATGCTGAGAGCCACCGGCGACCGCAGATCTGATTCCAATAACGTCCAGCGAATATGGCAAGAGATGAAAAAAGAGATCGCAGTCGCGGCGAAAGCACTCTCAAGAGACATTAACTGTGGTCGTCAGGTGCGTCTCGATAAAGCCGAGAAGTCAAGGCTAGACGCAAAGAGCAAGTTGGCAGACGAGTGGGACGCAAGCAGACGGGAGAGTATACGTCGCGAACTTCGGAAGGCAGAAGTTGAAATCGAGAAGATTCGGGGTGATGTCTTCGATGCGAGATTCGCAGACAGGAAAGCGCATAACTGGATGGCTACGGAGGCCATGAGTAAATCGTGGTTCAGATGGCACAAAGAGGTCAAACCTAGAGATACCATAGCACTGCTACACGAGGAAGACGGGCACCCCCAAGGCTTCACCATAAATTCCGTACGGATGGCCAAACTGGCACGCGACTATCACGAGAGGATTCAGAGCAAAGATCTGGATATCGATGAACAAGAGCGTACGTCGAAAATAGAACAGGTACTTACACATATAGTAAATCCCGCGCCCCAGGCGGCCGCAGACAATCTGGGAACGCCAATCTCCTCCCAAGAAGTAGAGGAATCCCTCAGGACAGCCAAAAATGGCTCCTCGCCTGGTCTGGACGGTATAACGTACGAATTCTGGAAAGAGCTTCGCCGTGAACACGCTGCGAGCCGCGACAGCGAAGAACCATGGTTTGATGTAATAAACGCGATGCGCCTCGTCTTTGAAGATATTGAAGTCTTCGGCGTGGACCAGTCGACTGAGTTCACCGATGGCTGGCTCTGTCCCCTTTACAAAAAGGGTGATCGTGGCGACATAGCGAATTATCGCCCCATTACCCTGCTAAATACAGACTACAAAGTCTATACGAAGGCCTTGGCCCTTAGGCTAGCGAAGATCGCCCCGTCCCTAATTCACGAATCTCAAGCTGGCTTCGTCAAAGGTCGTAGCATAACAGATCAAACCAAGCTCACCTCACTGGTACTGAACTACGCGGAAGCGCGTGAAGTCAATGGCGCCATAATAGCACTAGATCAGGAAAAAGCGTATGACCGTGTTAGACATGATTACCTGCACGAAGTACTCAGAAAATTCAACTTACCAGAACGTTTCGTAAACGTCGTTGCGTCACTCTACGAACATGCAAGGACGGCAGTGATAGTGAACGGCTGTATCAGCAGCAAATTCGCGGTAACACGAGGGGTTAGGCAAGGCGACCCTCTCTCATGTCTTCTCTTCAATTTGGCGATCGAGCCACTCTCAGCAATGTTACGCTACTCGCCGCTGAAAGGACTCGAAATTGATGGTCTACGTGATAAATTGATCGCAACATTATACGCCGATGATACAACAATTTACCTTTCAGAGTCCGATTCATACGCGAGACTCTGTAAGATGCTTGACGATTGGTGTACTGCATCTGGCGCAAAATTTAACATAAAAAAGACCGAAATTATTCCGCTAGGCTCACCGAATTACCGTGCCAAAGTCATCCAACAGCGGCGTCTGAACGACGTAGATCCAGCATTCCCGGAGCAAATACGCATTGCCCGCGATGGCGAAGCCACGAGGATCCTCGGAGCGTGGCCTGGGAACGACGTGGGCATAGTTAATGCGTGGTCAAACATCCTAGATAAACTGAGACTCACATTAGAACGTTGGGAGAGGTCTCATCCTACGCTAAATGGAAGAAGCATTGTCTCGCGCGTAATTATAGCGGGCCATACGCAGTATCTCACCGCAGCCCAAGGCATGCCGCAAAGTATCGAGCGCAGGCTGGATAAGCTAACAATGGACTTCTTCTGGGGTCATACAAAGAAGCACCCCATCAATATGTCTACGCTGCGTATGACCCGTGAAGAAGGAGGTTTGAACTTATTCTCCGCAGAAGAAAGAAATGAAGCTCAATACCTTTCGTGGATAAGTACGTATATGTCTCCCACAGAGTCTCGGCCGGCGTGGGCCGTCGTAGCAGACCATATCTTCGCGGACGCCATAATCGCGGAACAACGGTCCAGAATTCCAAGCGGCCAACGTACGAATCTCTTCACCCAAGACTGGCGCCCGAATATACGAAGCCTGCCGTTCATACTGCGTCAGATGATAAAGACCGCGAAAAAATACGGAATAATGATCGACGCACCGGTACTACCTCGTGTAACCCGCGAAAGTACGCCGCTCTGGTCACACCCAGCAATGCTGGACCCAGGCGTACTTACAAAGAAACGTGGAGCACTGAAATGCCTGAGAACGAACCACGCTGTGGCCTCGGTAGTTGACCTCGAAGAAATAGCTGAGCTTGATCTGCCAGACCATGTGCCTCGTCGCACGTGCAGGTGCGAAAACTGTCTTACAGACCGCGAGGCTGGCTGTCGCAATCCACATAGATGCCAAAATCTGGCAGAAGACATACTAGGTATGATTTCATCGCGCTGGAACACGGCTACATCAGATGAGGTCCCGGGTACAAGATTGTGGAAGGAACTCCTACCGTCACGCTCATCGGCATTGAAAGAGGGCACCCCATTGGCTTTTGATGGTGAAACAGTCCTCGCGACGCGACATGAGGATCTTTGCCGTATCTTTGTAGACACCTTGGCGGTACGACGTAGAGACGTTGCAGAGACGTTTAGACTAGAAGCAGGCACGCGAACCCGTCCCGCTAGGCCATTACAACCTATACGTGCACTGATATGCGGCGCGGCATACAGACTGGGAACGCAGGATGCGCAAAGCGGCTTCGCAGTCCATTTCGACGGCGAGGAATACGAGGACCTATATTTCCGCTGTTCGGGCACGACCCAGTCCTTTCTGCACAGCATCGCGATGGGAATATGTGCAACTGCGCAAAAAGTCGCCCTGGACCGTGAACTCCACATCACGACTCCATGCCAAATTGTCGTTGATGCGCTGACGCTCTCGCGCCGACGGCACAAGAAAGATGGATGGTCCAGCTTTCGTGAAACGGCGTGGAGCATGCGCGTAGCCGTCGCAGCACTCCGTAGAAGGGCGGCGGGCACATCCCTGACGTATTTACCCAAAAAGAAAATGGCCACAGATCAGAATGCCAAAGACAATGTCCAGCGAGCACAAACAGCCGCTATCTGGGGCCCAGTCTTCGAACCAGAGATTGACCACCTGGCCCATTTCGACCTACCAGGGATGAGTATCCAACAGATCCGACAGCGAGCAGCGCACGGCGCTATCAAACAGGCCAAAAGTATCGGTTATAAAGCCAGACAAGCGACGATTCGCACATTAGAGCGTGTTCAAGCCGACTTCAGGAGCGCGGGCGAAGAGCCGCCGGCCGCGGCGCAAATCTGGCGGGAAACTAACAACAGAGACCTATCAAGAGGGGCGCAGTCATTCCTCTGGAGGAGCCTCCATGATGCGCATAAGCTGGGCAAGTACTTCCAGAAGATGCCGGCTCCGTGGTCAGAACGGTCCATGTGCCCGTCATGCAATGTAATTGAGACGCTGGAGCACGTGTTAACGGTGTGCCCGGACTCGGGCCAGGCAACAGTCTGGGAGCTGGTCAAAAAGTTCCTCTTCAAGAAGCGTATTAATACGCCAATCGTATTTGGAACGATAATAGGATGCGCTAGCGTGCGGCCGCGAGGGCTGTGGAACGAGCAAACCAAAGGACTAGCTCGAGCTTTCAGGATAGTTGTTGCAGAATCTGCGTTCATGATCTGGAAGATCCGCTGCCAGAAGAGAATTGAGCATAATGACGACCCTTCATGGCACGTGTCCAAAGACCAAATCGTCAGGAAATGGATGCGTATGCTGCGGGCGAGAGTGGCGCTGGACAGACGTCTGACAAACAGGTACAAATTCGGAAACAGAGCTTTGGACAGGGGTCTTAACTACAAGACCTGGTGCAACAATCACAATCCGGTAGCTCCATTTTATTACTTCGAACAACGTGTCCCCGGGGTTTTAGTGGGTACGGGAGAGCAAAATGCGAGCGGCATTGGTTGAAATGCCTAACTCCAAGCCCCACACTGCCATTATCAGGCGTGCCAAAGGCGATTTCCCCGGGGGGAGCAGTCACATATAAATAGATTAATAGTGGCTTTAAGCTACGCAACCAGCTCTGACATAAGTTAGATAAGACTCGTTGCTGGACCACTATGTGGCCTCAGTGCGAGCCGACGCTCCACAAAAAAAAAAAAAAAAAAAAAAAAAACAACTGTATCAGGGCGGGGTGTCTGCAGAAGAAGTAACAGCCAAGCAACCTGCACGCGGAGAATTAGGATTTCTTGACGACCGCCGTCATCCAGCTGCAATAGCTAGAGCCCTTGGGAGTTCATGTGCCGGTAAGACTGAGAAAGTACGTGCCTTGGAGCCTTTCCACGTGCGAGCCGGCCTGCCAGCACAGCATCTGGCATGGTAAACCAAGGATCCATTCTGCTCTGTCATAATTTCAATGTTCGAGCTTCGAGATTCCTCGGTTCCTTGAGCACGCGAGAGCCACGTGCAGAGGAATCATCAGCTTCCGATCCGTGCCAGCAGACTGACAGTGAGAGTCGTCAAGTATGTGTGATCGTTGGGAACCCGAGGATGAATGCGATGCACCAAAGCGTCAGCCACGTGCGCAATCCAGCCAATGATCCCACAGCAGCAGCCAATCGCTTCTTCCGATGCCATCTGAGAATCTCGCTCTGCGATTGCCACGCGAGCTGCCAGAGCATGATCCAGGCAGATTCGACATGAGGCGCTGCAGATTATCATTTACTGCCGTCAATTCAATTTCACAGGCATGCCAAGGCATGCCATCACTGACTTGGAGAGAATCTCGGGATCGTCGGTCCACGCGACGCGGCGGTGCGCATTGCACAGATTCAGAAGGATTCAGATTGGAGCTGCTGCTGGCAGCAGGGATCAGGAGCGCCATTCCGATGCGTGACTGGGAGCGGGGCCCGTGAGACGGGCTGGACCTTCGTATCCTTACATCATCCTGCTGGAGATCCTCATTTTCTCTAGATCATCGATGCCAGATGGGGCCGAGAATCCCACTGCCAGCAATGCTCGTACGATAAGTATCATATGGACGCGGCGCAATCAACTGTAGCTGGTAACTCGGCTATGGGCTTAAAACGCTTTTCGAACTTGCCAAAGAATTACGGAAGTCTTGGAGCCGCAATTTCTTCGCGAATAGACTACATACCATTCCCGAAATCGCACTGCTTTTGGAACAGTTAGCGTCTGCGGCGGAGCTTTGGCCCAAAGCAGCGCGCATCCTTGCACTTGCGTGTGTCATTTGGATAGCGAGATACACGACGGAGACAGAGCCGAATGCCGAATCCCACTCTTGCGCCGAACACCGCTTCATGCGCGTCCCGTGCGGACCGTCAGTCCACCAGCTGCATGGTACGCGCAGATCCCATCGTGATGCAACAAGTAGCAGCTCATACTTTTGGATGCTTCAGACGTACAGTACCAAAGTCGGGCATGCACTCCTACGCGCAAACAGAGCCGAGTTGCAATGGGGACGATCCTCCGATCCTTTTGGATGACCGTGGATCATGTCTTTTGGGACATTTCAACGTCGGGATACTGCGATGTCCGCGAAGGCCGAGGATCCTGCCAATCCAATGATCGGTGCCTATTCACGGCGGCCGTCGTCATTTGAATGGACTCTAAGCTCAGACTGCGGACGCAGTAGAGGCCTCCTGCACAGTGATTATCTGTCTTTTTGACATGAGAATAGACGTTAAAGACGAGAGTCATTGAGTGAAAAGGGAAAGACGGCGTAATGGCTGTGCTGTGCCTGTTATGGATGGTGGTTGCCGGGGTCGGTTCGCCGCAAGCGCGCAGAATGATGGGCACCGCCGAGTAATAAAAACGGTTACCCCGAGGTGCACCGCGCCTTCTCCGTTCCCCCCTTCCGCTGCACCTTTTGTCTCTTTCTTTCTGTTTCCCATTCGCCGCCCATGTTTGCTGCGCCGCACCCACGACTCGAGCAGGACTACTCGGTCGCGACAACGTCGGCCCAGGATAATTATTCCTATGTACCAGCGCCCGCCCCGCCGGCGATCCCGCTCAACGGCGGCATGTCCTACCATCACCACCCACAGCAGCAGCAGCAGCATTTCGCGTACAGCGACCACCAGCAGCACCCCGAGCACCGGCGCAGCACTAGTCTGCCGCAGACCCCAGCGGGGGCGTCGCAGATGCATCACCCACTGCCTCAGCATCAGCAGCATTACTTCGTCGACGACCTGGACCCGTCCTCGTCTGCGCTGCCCAATATCTCGCGCGGCCAGCTCTACGTGATGCCCTCGCCCGCGGGCATGGCCGCTGAGCTGCCCATGTCGCACGGCATGCACGTTCTGCCGCCCACGGTCCCGAAGCGCGCCCGAGGGGAGCGTATAAGCTCGAAGGATTTCGTGCCTCCGGACGTTACGGGCCTGTCCAAGCGTGAGGCGCGTCTTGTCAAAAACAGGGCCGCCGCCTTCCTCAGCCGCCAGCGCAAGCGCGAGGAGTTCGAGGCGATGGAGTAGTGCGTCCCGTGCCATCAGCATTCCTGATTCCTGTGTGCCTCCGTTCGCTGACGCACAATTTACAGCCGCGTGAACGAGCTCGAGGCGCAGAATGCCCGCCTCATGTCGCAGTTGGCGTCCGGCGTCCAAAACATGGCGCCCTCCGAGGCCCACCAGATGCACGTCGCCGCGCTGCAGGCGCGCATCAACGCGCTTGAGCACGAGCTCGCCACGCTGCACTCCTCGCGCTCGCCGTCGCCGTCGTCCTCCCAGGGGTCTTCATACCGCCAGAACTCCGTGGACAGCGTAAACCGGACGACGACCACCGATACGCAGGTTATCGGCATGGGGCTGATGGTGCGTCGTGTTCATCCCTGTGCAGCGCCCGTTTCGGTCTCATAATCAGCGCCATTTCAGGCACTGCTCTCTTTGTCAAGCATGTCGCCCCCGACGACCAAGTTCTGCTTCACCCCGACGGGCCAAGCGGAGGAGCCGACGCCGGTGACCGCGACGCCGTTTAACTACGAGTCGATCGCGCGCTGGCAGTCGCGCCTCGCCGGGGCGTCGCCCGCGGCGCCTGACGAGCTCTCCGCGGCCTCGGCCGAGTTCGACATCGCGTTCTCGCAGACGGAGGACAACCGCATTCGATGCCACGTCTCCGTGCCGCAGCAGCAGCAACAGCAGCTCTACGCGACGCCGGAGTACAGCTCCGAGCCGCTGCCGCTGTCGCATCCAGGCAGTGCAAGCTCGTATCAGACGACGTTCTCCGACACCGGCGCATGGCCTCAGCAAGTGCAACAGGGGCAAGCGCCCCAGCAGCAGGTCCCGGCCCAGGGCCCCGCGCCTGCCATGCAGCTTGGGCCGACCCGCCGCGTCCGCGTAGCCCTCCGTGGGCAGAGCGTCGGCAGCACGAGCGGCGAATGGGAAGTCGAGGTCTGCTAAAGCCTCACCTCGACTCTTTTCCCCCTTCTTCATTTCTCTCCCCTTTATGTTTTTGCTTTTCACTTTTGTTCTTCCTCTTCCTCTTCTATGCACGTATCGCTATCTTGCAGGGGCCTTCCTCGCCGCTCCTTTGACTTATCGTAGACCACCCCTGCAACGCTAGTCTATTCGCGCCCCGCTTATTTATTTATTTTATAGCTGCGTTCTGCGTCCCCGTTGTCGTGCTCTCGCTTCCGATTTTCTTCTGCGTCTGGCATCCCACATTGTATCTTTTCTTTTCCCGCGCCTCCGTTTAGCACCTGTTTCCATACAGCATAACTGCTCCCCTCCCCTCGTTACGCCTCCCACCGTCGCCGTCTACGTCCTGTCTTATTATTGTGGTTACTGGCCGGCGATGATTACGACGTTCTATAACACGACTCTTTAGAACTGTACTGCGCCTCGCCGCAGCCGTTGGGTGCGAGCCGCAAGCGATGAGGACTCCTATCCAGTATCCTGCCCGCTTAGGGCGTGGATCATCGATCCCTTCTGTCAACGGGCAGGAAGCGTGGATGCGGTTCTGATTCTGTTTTCTCTCCATGGGTGGCGCAGCATTGCTTGGGTGGCTATGCGCCTTCCACGCAGCGCTCGTCACGATCGAGATTCAACGGCTTGGACTGCTGCCAATGTTCAGATCTTGAGAAAAGCACGGCCGATAGAAATAGTGGCTCGGATTTTGCGCACCTGCTCTGATGATGTTCATGATGAGGGTAATAAACATTGTCTGGCCTTCTACGGTATACGACAATATGTACTACATTGACGCGGAATCGCTCCGGCCAAATGCTACATGTTTCACTATCTTATGGGAGCCCTTTCCCAGCGTTTATGGCATCTGCGACTTGGCTGGTGTTGGGCCGGTTGAATGCGTATCTGCGATTCCAAGCTCAATGATATTGTGATTCAACGCAGCGCGGGACGCACCTCTCGTAGCTTGCGAGGTAAAGCTCGTCTGTGCTGGTCGTGCGCGCGAAGACGGGATGCGCGATAATACGCCGGATCCATGCGCCCGTGTTCGAGTTCGCCTCAGGGACCGTCCATCCGCGGTAATGCGCAAGCACGACGGTGGCACGATACAGCCCTGCGTCCCTCAACTCATGAGCGCTTCTTGCTACGACGGCATGGGGAGATGCGCCGTAACGCACAGGGACCCGCCATAACGTCCGCCCAGCCCAGGGCCTCCGCGTCCGTGTTCCACAGCCCAGCAGCGCTCGCAGGCGCCTTCTCGAGCTTCTCCGCCAGCGCGGCCAGGGCGTCGTTGAACTCCTTTCCTCCGGATATCTGCGCGTCAGCGTCCTGCGCTTGGAGGTACCTGTAGAATGCGGGGACGAGGGCGCGGTTGACGTGGTCGCCCAGGAGGCGGGCCTGTGCGCGGGCGTCTGCAGTTACGGAGATGTTTCGCTTCAGCTTTGAGGTATAACAAGGAGTGTTTGGGGTATGCACATGGGTCCGCGCGGTCTGGGAGGATGAGAGCCTTGCCCTTCACCGCGGCGACACTGCGAATCTATTTCAGCGCAGGGCAAGAATTGGTGATGCTGAGATCATGGCGTACTCTTCAAGATATTCAAGAATGACGGTGCTCTCGTGGATTGACCGAGGAGGACTACCCTTGAAACGCAAGGCGGGAACGAGACCTTTGGGACTGACTTCCAGCAAATCCGCAGGCTTCGCGTACGGATCGACTTCGTCTGTCAGAACCGACAAGGTGAGTTTCTCCGGTTTCGGGTTGGCAAAGCGGGAAGCGCGGCATACGCACAATACTAGAGAGATTTCAATTCCAGATCTTGGGGCAGAGGGTATGGAGCTGCTGCGTACCTGATACGGCTCGTTCAGGAGCTCTAACGCAATCCAAACGCGATGGACGAAGGGACAGAAGCATGCGCCAAACAGAACGGTATCCGAGTCAATCGCGTGTGCTTTGGCCGTCTGCAGCGCGAGCCCAGTGCATTCTGTTCTGTAACGCGTCCCTGTGTCGGTTGTGGTCGAGGCCATGACGCGAATTGCTTCCGCGCTCCGGAACCTGTGGGACTCTATTCAGCTCATGCTAGAACATTCAGGGTCTAGGGTTGTCCTCGCCCGGCACTGTACGTTGAGCGAGTCATCATGGAGACTTGTCCGCCATGGATGCGCAGTCTGAGTCGATCGTGGCATTGGGATTGGGCACTGAGAATGAGAGACGCTGACTCCCCGCGCAGTCTTGATCAATCGATAGCCCACACTGGTATGTGGATCTGAACCCATTTGGCAACCCCGACGCTTTGTCGCACTCTCTCAAAGTTCGTGGCGAATGACATTTGTTGAACCGAGTCAGAATCAGTCAGCTCCCTCAGACGTCTCAGTATGCTGCGGAATACTATGATTGTAAACTTGGTTGCGGGATCAGGCGCCGTCCCAGCTCTACAAAAGAGCGGCGCAGAGTAATCGCTGTCTCAGAACGTTCACCTTCGCCTCCTTCACCGCCCGTCCCCGTCCTTCACTTGACTCCCGTAATGGCGCAGCACGATTCGACTCCTAGCCGCGGCGATGTATGTTGTACGCTTTCTCACTCTGTTATGATACATACCAGGTATAGCACCTTACCGGACCGCTCGCCAACTTCAGCGGCAACCCTCGGCTTTGGCACTCTCCCCGGAGGAGCGACGTCGATGCCCCTCGTCCCGCATGGATGATTGCTCAGTGGCAAACCCCCAAAGCTCCACCATCTCCACCGGAGGAGCCCGCTGTGCCCAAGGAGTCCAAGACAGGATCCACATGAACTCAAAGTCAGTAATGATTGCACCGCCCGGCGAGTTGTTCATTTACAACATTTTCATGTAGGTCACTAGCACTCGACTTCAACAGTTGACTTCCGCGCAGCTCATGCACAGCGTTCCTCCGCTGTCTCACGCGACATGGGTTACGAGGAGCTGATCGGCTATTTATCAGCGTACACGCACGTCCTGTAACGTGTGCATAGTCTTTTGTATCCGTCTCAGGTGCATCTAATCCCACTCTCAAAACCTCCTTATGGCGCCAATGCCCGGAGCGCTCGGACTTGAGCTTCTGTATCTTCAGCCGCTGCTCTACGAAAACTTCCCCAGGCTCGTTCAATCTACCATACTCTACCAACATCTAACGGAGACGTCTCTACATTCGCCAGTAAAGCGAATATTTTGTTTTAATCATACACAAGACTACAGATTTTGTCTGAAGCACTCTATAGCAGTCTCTCCAGTGCGTTAGGTCTCTTTCTGGCGATCTCTCACCTGCAACCTTCCGTGCGTAACCTCGGTTAACGAAAAGAAACGCGCAAGAGCTATCATTCCCAACTCTTCACGCGCAAACATTGACTTGAACGACATACTAAGAATACACAGTGGAACATACATTTGAAAGGACGCATACATCAACAGTTCACACAACATATCTCACACCCACCTCCATTAGAGTACACCCCATCATGATCGAAGCCTTCCCTCGACTGCCCGCACGCCCGCCTCGCACTCACAAATCAGCATTCCGCCAAACAGGCTCGACCCACGGCACGCCGCAAATGGCGAACACGTCGCGCTCGTCCTTCGCGGGGATAACTTCGCCATTCACTCGGCGCGTTCTGTACGCGCACACCGTCCATCAGCATCATCGCAGCCCACGCATCACCGAACTAGGCAAAGCACGCACATGCCCGAATCATTAAACTTGAGCCCGCGCTCCTTAGCCGCAAGGCGCAGGTCGCGCTCGAACATGATCGAGCCCGTCCTACAATTCCTCTCGCATCAGCCTGAAACGAATACGTGTCACGACAATGGAGCTCACGCACCATCCAACGACGGCAGCCCAGTACGCCTCAGGCGGCGCAAAGATCAAATCCACGCGCCGCGCCGTCGGGTCCGGCGCGAGACGAAGCACGACGAGTGACTTGTCGAGCCCGGGCGAGTGCACGCGGTCCGGCTCGATCTTGCGGAACGTCTGGTTGTGGCCTGCGAGTGCGCGAGCATCAGCCATGAGGAGAGGAGAGTATGGAGAAAGCATACTCCAGGAGCGCATGACGATACCTGCGATCGTATGAGCAATCAGTCCACGCTGTGGGAAGGAGAATTGCGGAGACCAACCGACTATCTTGAGCCGCTCGACGAGCCGCGTGCACAGTCCGCGCACGCGACGCGCCTCCGGGTGCGTGAAGACGATATCGACGTCGTTGCTCTCCGGTTTGCCACGGCGGTACCTGATGGGAAAGCTCAGCTTCGTGCACAATGCAGCTGTGCAAGACCAAGACGACATCAGAGGTAAGACTGCGGAGTGGCAGGTCTCGAGACGCGGGAGCATAACAGGTCAAAGGTCCCGAATTCCTCGGAGCAGTAGGTGCGGGGCGTACAGAGTTCGCTGGAACAGCCGGAGTTCCGCCAGAGCATTCAGGCCTTCAGGCACGGCGAGCAAGCGTGGTCGGTAACGTGCCAGAGCATGGAGAGAGACAAAACGTACGCAGGGCATCATAGCAGTGAGCAGCAGACCCGGGAGCAGAGACGGAGACAGATATACCAAGTCGCTGAAAAGAACCCGGGGAAGTGAAGTCTCCAGATTCGCGGAAGACGAGCAGCGCAGCAGAGAAGTCCTAGCAGACGGACAAGGGACCAAGAACCAGACGAGCCAGGACAGGACAGCATACTCACCCTCCGCATATCGTATACAAGCAGCCCGGCTCGATCGCCTCGAGCTCGTTGAACACGGCTTCCGCAATGCGCTCCACCTCTTGCCTAGAAATTCTGCGCAAATTTGCAATCAGCTCGGCGCACGCAATTGAAGGCATATCGTTCGCCGCTACGAACTTCTGGTTCAACTCCCCTCGTAGCGCAAGCGCCTCGCGAATGACGCTCTCCAAGCCATCTTCGTCCCTTACATCGAGCTCGGCCTCGTTTCGCACCCATCCGCCGTACCTGCAGGCTCCATCAGCGATCCAAACCCGAGTCTCAAAGGGGCGAAGAACGCCGTACCCGTCAGGCACGACGACGCCATAAAATCGATCGAGCAATTCCAGTGTGCGCAGCCCGCGCGCGTAATGCTCGCGCGCCGTCGCGGGGCCGATGCCGTGTATGGTCGTCAGCTCGCTCAGGCTCGTGAAGCGTTCGCTCGCTCGGAGCTCTTCTGCTTCTGATATTCTTCCGCGATTCAGGTAGTCTTCCACCTAGAAGCGCAGATAAAAGGGATATATGTGAGCAAACGAGCGCATGAGCAGGGTAGGGCGTGATGACGAACCATGTTGGCGATCTTCGTTCCGACGAACGGGACATCCTGCAAAGTCGCGCAAAAATATTCAAATGAGCTTCTAGTTAATCAGGAAGAGTATCCGTGAGTCTACCTTAATGTCTTTGATAGTCCGAAACTCTGCAGGTTGCGCCTTGATACTGGCGATGGCGCGCGAGTAGCTGAGTGCACTGCGGTCTTCGCCCTCGAGTTTCCGAGCATTGCGGATGACGCCAAGCTCTGAAGAAAAGTTTCAGAAATACCGTTTATGACAGAAATACAGGCGCACCTTCGACCAGTCGTTGGTTCGGGCAAACCAGCGGATGGAGACGCATGACCGCAGACTTACTTTTCGGCGGAAACTGTTCCAGAAGCTCTCGCGGCGGCATCATGGGCAGACCTTCGGGCGGCGGCGTATCAGGCGGAGGAGTAGCCGTGGGCGACAAAGGCGGCTGTGGTGTAGCAGTACGCGACCCGGTGCGGATGTACGGCGATTGCGGCGGCGTTAGATGTCCCGGCGGCGTTTTGCGCTTCAAGCGGTTCGGCGTTTGCGTGGACACAGAGCGTAAAGCGGGGAAGAGCTGCGCGCTGAGCCGAATACGTTGAGCTGCGCACTCGTGCAGCCAGGCGGGCGTGACGACGTCCTTTTGCATCTGCAGGCGCATACAAGACGCGTGACGTCAGAGCGCGTGTCATCCTCTGCCCGCTGCTCGCTGGGACGCACGGCGAGCTTCCAGGGTATATGCCGTTCCAGCCGCGCGCGCATGGTGATGGCGGTCACGATGATGTCGGCGTCCTCGATGTTCGGAACGATAGCAGCACCCAGTTCCTCGGCGAGTTTGAAGAGCTCCCCGACGGACGATGGCGGGAGCTTGGCTTGGATAATGTACAGGGATAATCCGGATAATGGTCCCTCTTTTAGCGGCGTATATTCTGCGGCAGACGACGACGAAGACGGGTCCGGCAGCGTCGGACGGCGCGGGGACATGGACGCGCGGGAACAAGAAGCGGGACCTGCCGAGACGGCTCTTGACTTCCTTTTTCCGTGCAGATTTGGTCATAGACTCTATTTTGCGCCTGACTGCGCGCCGCTCAATATAACAATCCAGTCAGGCGAGGACTATTTTCTGCAGACTGGAGCAGGAAGGCGAAAAATGAGGTACGCAGGAGTCTCAGGGATCGAGTAAAGTCACCACGAGCCAGCCTGTCTAGCGCAGAGTGCGAAGTACCGATATTGTTCTTGGTTGGCATTCATACACGACCCGCTCATGCTTTTGAATCCACGGGTCTTTGCACCGCCGCATTTCAGGCTGTCGCTACATCTTGGCTACACCCCGGTTTCTTGCTGTTATTAACCAACGCTACGATGGTCATATGAGCGCGGCTGACTAGAACGACGACCAAGGTCTATGACTTCTGAATGATTCTTGTATCGTGCTCTATCGCTCTACGGCGGTTTGACCGGAGGCGCAGCATTACCTAATCGAGGCAGTCGAACGGGTCCCACTCCCTCAACGTGGCCTCCGCAACACGGGTCGCCGCCTCTCCAATATCTACCCATTTTTATTGGATATCCTTCGTGCGGCTGATGTATTTGTCGAGCCCGCCAGGAACTGGACGAAATGTTCTGCAGAATTCCCGCCAGATCATTGTGCTGCTTAAACCCTTTTTATCGCGGAGAAATGCATACTTCACTCTCGGCCCAGGCACTTCAGTCGTTTATAACGAGCGCGGCATGGCTCCAGGCATACCTTCCAGGTGTTTAAGTACTTGGTGCCTCATTATACCATATTGATGGATCGTATCAGGTCTTCCCAGTAAATGTCGATGACTTCCGCGTCTCTGAATTTTCTGTGAGTCGTACAGTATATTGGAAACGGAGTTTTGACTCGAAACTTGAAGCTCGCGAAGCTGGCCGAAAAGACAAGATTGACAACTCCGCATGTGGCTAATGACTTATGTCCGTCTGTCTGATCCGTGATCAAGGATTGGCGCGGGCGCCGGTCTGCCGGTCGCCAGCATATAATGGGATGAGGCCGCCCAGTGCCATTACTACGCCGTCTTGCTCTCTCCAGCCTCTGGCTACAGGACATTCTCGAGCAGCGAGTACTCGAGACTGAGCTTCTAGTTCAACTAGATCTGGATTGATCGCGTAGTCAATGGTCATCTGGCAGGCGGCCGGAGACAGCTTCTCCGGCCCCCGACAAAACATTGTCTGACGGTGCTTTGACGTGGTCATCATACTGTGAGCGGCCGCCCGCGGGTCTTCGGGATGTGAATCCCGAGGCACGCTCTGCGCCTTGTACGTATACCTCTCACAATTGCCCACACCTGATTGGTTGCGATGCGTTTGCACTTCGGGATCCACAGCGCGCGTATTTAACCTCGGGAGCAGCTTCCCTTCCCCCTCCACCTCTCACTTCGTTTGCGCTTGCATTGCAGTTACCGCGTTCTCTATGACCGCCATCGATTGGAGCCGCGAACCGCTTTCGACGCTGGCCAACTATCCTTGGAACTCCGTATCCTGGTTCCAAGCCGGCCTCGTCGTCATTGGTTCCTACGTCGCATACCAGCTGCTCAGCAATGTCTACATCTACTGGCGCAGCAGCCGCTCGCCTCTGCGCAAG
The DNA here is from genome assembly GCA_037042915.1 of Auricularia sp. M13. NCBI lineage: Eukaryota > Fungi > Basidiomycota > Agaricomycetes > Auriculariales > Auriculariaceae > Auricularia > Auricularia sp. M13. The sequence continues at coordinate 1,862,201 of CM073203.1, read as the reverse complement.
CTGCCCGGACCGCACACCGTCTCCACGAACTGGCTCTCTGGCAACATCCGCCAGATGTTCGAGGGCGAGGGCATGCAGATCCAGCAGGGTTGGGTGAACACCTACGGCAACACCTTCGCTATCCGGGGCTTCATGGGGGTGTGTTCAGTCCCCCATGGTTCTGTGCAGCGCCTCAGACTGACGCTCGTATCCGCGCTGCAGAAATACCAGCTCGTCACGACCGACACGCGTGCTATCACCCACGTGCTTTTTGCGACGAACGTCTGGCACAAGACCGAGGCGCAGCGGCGCGGATTTTTGAAGATCGTTGGCGAAGGTGAGCGTCCGCGGCTGCGTTGCGAGCAGTGCGCTGATCGACCGGCAGGAGTACTGTATACCGAGGGTAAGCTTGGTGAGGTGCATCCCGTCGCGACGGACGCTGAACTCTTCGGCCAGGCGAGCAGCACAGGGATCAGGTGCTTATAGACTTTGTCCTGCCGATGCTCTCCAGACTGACACTTGAATTCAGCGCAGGATCATGAACCCCGGCTTCGGCCACGCCCATGTTCGCGAGATGACGAAGACGTTCCTCGAGATATCTGCAAAGGTATGAGTAGTTCATAAGGTATGCGGAAACTTAGCTGGCCTTACTAGATGCGTGAGCTCTGGTACAACAAATGCATGGACGCCGGGGGCAGCGTGGAACTCAACGCTCTAGACTGGCTAAGCAGGGCTACTCTTGACGCCATTGGGAAAGCAGGTGCGAGAGTCTCGGAGCGTTGGGATGAGTGCGCTGGAATTATATTCTGCAATAGGTTTCGACTACGAGTTCAACACCCTCAACGAGCAGGGCACCAAGAACGAGCTCGCCGAGGCCTTCGACAAGGTCTTCCGCGTCGACGTCAAGCCTGGCACCCAAGTACGCGGCTTTCTTTATAACCAGTTCCCAATCCTTCGCGCGCTTTTCGTGAGTGACTTGACGGGTAGTTTCGCGCTCAACACTGCACTGACAACCGTCAATTTCCGACAGCCGGACCAGCGCATAAAGGATTTCGACGATAGCAAGAAGAAGATGGACGAGATCGGCATGCGCATCGTACAAGAGAAGAAGCAGGCCATTCTCAGCGATCTCGCGGGGGTCAAGCGCATCGAGAAGACGTCCATCGGCGGCAAGGACCTCATCTCGCTACTTATCCAGGCGAACCTGGCTCAGGACCTTGACCCCGCGTTCAGACTTTCAGACGAGGAGGTCCTCGCTCAGATTCCGACATTCCTGCTCGCAGGACACGAAACGACGAGGTACGCCGTTCTTATGCAGATATAGGTATGAGATCGTTCAAGGCATGGGCCATGTACGTGCTCGCGGCGTATCCGGAGATACAGAAGAAGCTACGTGCCGAGTTGATGCAAGTTGGAACGGACATGCCGATTCTGGAGACGCTGAACGCTCTTCCCTACCTCGACAAGGTCGTTCGCGAGACGCTGCGCGTGCATACCGTCGTGACTTTCCTCACGCGCGAGGCTGCCCAAGACGATATCATCCCTCTCAGCAAGCCCGTCAGGGACCTGGACGGCAACATGGTGTCCCAGATACGGTTCGTATTCAGCCATGGCTGGCGAGCATGTTGCTGAACCAGAGTTTTTCACAGCATCCAGACCGGCGATCAGGTACAGGTTCCTATCTGGCTCATCAATCGCAGCAAGGATATCTGGGGACCCGACGCCGACGAGTTCAAGTGAGCCCCGCCCTCTTGGCTGCCGGCCGTATGACGCGTGCTGATGCACAACAGACCTGAGCGCTGGGACAATGTTCCGCACGACGCATCGACCATACCAGGAATTACGCCGAACTTGATGAGCTTCATTGGCGGCCCGCGCGCCTGCGTCGGCCATCGTTTCGCCGTCGCCGAGATGAAGTCGCTGTTGTTCCACATCGTCCGCGGGTTCGAGTTCCGCTTCGCTGTCGACGAGGCCGAGCTCTGGGCGCGCACGGGCCAGCTGATGCGCCCGCAGACTCGCAAGGACGATAAGGTCCAGCTGCCTGTCGTGCTGACCCCGGTCTCCTAAATTTCTTCAATAACCCACGCTCGTTGTTATATTCAATAATGGACTTCGCAATAATACGCATGCGCCGCGAATCGTGCCGGACCAGTCCAACTGATCACTGAATGCCAAACTGGAAGCCATGACAGGGCATCAAGCATAGCAAGGTTGAACATAACACGCAACTTCAGAGTCTATGATCAACCAAGCCGCCCTTGACCATCGGGAGTTGGAAGAAGCCAGAGCCAGGAGCAAAAGTAGGGAACGACCAGATGCCCAACGTGAAGACGAAGTAAGCTCAGCGGCCGCTCTGTATCCATAGCCTGCAGCCCGCTCCCGAGTCGCACGCGCGGCGCGTGCACAACGGATACAGTTCTGTGACCCGTTGTATGCCGAATGGCGATAAGTCAGGCTCGCTAGATGGTGTACCGAGCCCACACTACGATGCCCATGCAGCGCGTTGTCGATCCAGCTATCACGGCATCCACCTGGGACACAGGAAAGCGGCGGATATTGCCGAAACATTTTTTGTCTTCTCGTTCTGCTTCTGCGCTTTGACGTAATCTATGTAGCATGCGATGGCCGTCGCTCGTCACATGCATGTGGCACGCACTCTGATCGCGGACCTGCCCTCGGAGTACATGCACGCTGTGTCGAAAGGATGGGACAGTCTGCGTTGAGGTCACGGTATCCTCCGATTGCACGCAGGGTTGTATATAATCTAGGTCAGATTATCGCGCTCTAAAGCCGCTGTTGATTCACGGAGCCACTCGCCCTGTACTGCGAGGCCTACTCGCCCGTAGGCGCCCCGCTCCGCATCCGATCAGCTGAGTCGCACCGGTGAGAGTTCCCGTGCTGGGATATGGCCGATTGTTTGAACTCATAATTGTAACAGGCTGAAGGATCATATCGGCTTCAGGCCTCCTCAATCACACACCAGTCAAGCCCCAAAGATCTGCACTTCCTGTGCGTAGCATACATAGTACTAGCGGTCAAAACATTGACAACTGAAGCAGCTGTGAGGGACTTCCGTATGTATGTGGCAAATGATTATGTGATGTCCGTCTGATCCGCAATCGTGAATCACCGACTCCTTATTAGGTTAGACGATAGTCTTACCTGATAAGGTAATTCGGTTTTCCTGAGGGTCTCTTTCGTTGAAACAGTGAAAAACTCCGGGCCGGTCGCCGAACCAATGGGATTTCGAGGTTTGCGTCCGGACAGCCTGCCTATTTGGTAACTCACCTCGAATCTCGCTCTCAACCTCGCGCCCGAGTCTCTCACCACTCAAATTTCTGCTGGCAGCTCTAATAAAAACTCGACCTTATGTCTCATCCATCTTCCCTGCTGCGCTATCCCTGACTTTTTGCAGAATGGTTGCGGTCTGCTGACTCCCGTCCGGCGCACAATTGCCATTTATCAGCATTCAAGACTGACTTATATCAGAAGAAACATATACTTTGCAAGCTTTAAAGAAGTTCTGACTCAACGTCGCGGGCTATACATCATGCGAGGGTCAAACGGCGCGATTGCGGGCGCCTGTCAACTCCGCCTCTTGGCTGCTGCCTCTTCTCAGCACACGATCCTACGTCGTCTTTTGCGCCCAGGTGCCTGGTCGGTTATAGAAGCTCTAGAAGCCAAATGTAGGTGTTAAACCGCGAAATTTCTCTTGCTGTGACTGACCAGAGCGCTTCGAAGGCTGGTGCACTGAAGTTTTGATTTTAATGACCTCGGGACCGTGAGTACTGGAGTATTGACGAGCGTCACAACCTGGCTTGAATGACCAATATCCCAATCCTTCAGGTCGCATTTTTCCATGGTCAACTGCGATACCCGCAGGTGCAGCGGGTTCGTGTGACTAGCAGCTGGCGCAGCAGCTCACCGCGCTGGACCACGCTCATCCCACACAAATTCCCGGCTGCAAGCCAAACCTGCTCCGACTTCAAGCCCTGTGCGTGAGATTACCTGTGTGAAGCTGTATCACTGACAGGAATGCGGACCACACAGGCGCATGGTGACCCGGCTACGAGCCGCGCGCGGCGTGACGGCATGCACAGATAAAGTGTCTACTGCTCTACTTACCCTGGATCTACCAAGACCCGGCACTATATAACCAGCACTGCGAACGACATTGCCTTCCGGATAGCTGTTCGCGGTGTGCCTTTCCTGCAGCTCGGCGGACTTTGGCCACTGCGCTGAATATTGTCTACTTCATCCATGCCATCGACAAATGACGAGCCACTCGTAGTTGGAGAATGAGGACGGACCGGGACGCATGTGCGCGGCAGCGGCGAAATGCTCCGCGACGAGTGGAACGGCACGGGAGCCAAACGACGCTGCGCCTAGGATGCCCATGGAAGGCTGAAAACCGCAGGATTGTGCATGCGTGTGGATGTGCGGTCAGTGGTCGATGTGTGTCGTATACTAAACGGCGGTGCGTCGGTGGCGACGTCCCACAGCGCACGCCCAATTGCCCATGTGCTAGGCGCGACGCAAACAGGCCATCACAACGCTACGCTTGCCTGTATCCTTCTCCGACGCCCGCGCCAGCTTTCTGACAAAGTGCTTGTGCTTCACGACTGAGTCTATCACCCACCTTGTCCTACATTCCGCCATGGTGAGTGCGGCAGGGCTCGATCCTCATATCTCCTGCCCAAGCCGACTGCTATCAAGGACGGATATCTCTTGCAACTGGTCGATCTGGGTAAGCATTCAATACAACGTTGGATCCTTTATACGAATTGAGCTCATGATCCAGCAGTGGAAGGAGTAGGCGGCCAGGAAGCACCGACAGCAGCAGTAACCGCTTTTGCCGTATCCTCATCGCTAACCTCCTTGCTGAGCAGCCATCCGGCAGCCTTAACGAGGTCGACATCGGCCTTCTTCGACTCGGAAAGCATGGTTATTATGCCCGAATAGCCGTGCATCACACCGGGTAGACGTCGAGGCGGGTCTAGACGCAGAGCTGGCGCGCTCGTAGATACATCGCGCAGCAGGTCCTAGCCGGCGAGGTGGACGTATACAGGCGACAGTCCGACGTGCGCGTTCAGGTCGTTGAACGGTGAGAACTTGGGCGACTTTGAGTCGAACTTGTTGACACGCACGACATGGTCCATCGCGGCCTGGTGGACGACGAGCGCGTTCAAACGTTCAAGTTCAGCACGAGGCCGAGGATCATGTCCTTGTACATGACGGGCACGATCGACTCGGGCACGTATGGCACTACGAGCGCGACTCCCCTGAGCGTTGCGCCCGCGCCGTCCTAGACATGGCGCTGCGCCGTGGTGGCCGCGAGGTTCCCGCCGGCGCCGATGCCGCCGAGGACAAAGCCCGCGCCCAGGTCGGCGCTGAGCGTTGTGGCGTTCGCAGACTGCGTGAGCCAATGCAGCGTGCTCCACATGTCGTCCGCTGCCGCGGGTGAGGTGCGAGGCGGCAGGTGGGCGCGCGACGACAGCCGTGTCCTCGTCGTGTAGAAGGTCGCCCATCGTGAAGCCGCCGCCGTGGCACGTCCTTGGGTGTGCTGGTCGGCTTGTAGATATGCGCGCGCACCGTCCGCCTGTCGCACGCTGGAATCTCCAGTGCCCTCTCCGGTGCGGTCATCGGCGGCAGCTTCGCCAGGAAGTTGTCGGCCTCGTCAAGGCTATTCTCCGGCAGGCCCGTCAACGGTCGGCCGATCTTTGCCCTAGCATGACCAGCTCGCGAGCGGTTCAGTATGCATGCGCTGGTTTATATGCACACACAGCGAGCTCAGGGCTGCATGCTGCGTTAGCGCCCGACAAATGCAGTTCACTGTGTCTCTCCTTCAGAACGGCTTCGCAGCCGCGTCGTCACCGCGCGCGAGAGGCGTCTGATATCGTCAGTTGAACGTTGAATACTCAGCAATCGATGGCCACCGATTACGGACTTCAGGAGGGTCGCCATGTTGCTGCACGGGGTCCATGTTGCTGTACGGGGTCCATGATCTTGCTGACAGTGAACCCGTTTGCGAGCCACTATGAGCCTCAGTCACCGCCGGCGCATCACTCGGATGCTACCTGTACACAGATTCTTAGTCCCCAGATGTTGTGTCGACTGGAATCGCATGACTCGCATCGTGCGCAGCTGTTGCACAACTTCAAGTTGTTCGCTGCGACACATCCTCGACTCAGCTCAAAAACTGAATGACTTTCACAATGAGCAAGATAGCGACTAAGGTGTACGGTATATCAGGTGTTCTCATGCAATAATGATCAGTTTTCTCCTTCAGTACAGTATCAGATGGGATTCCATCGTCCAAGGAGTCGGTGACTGCCGCGAATCCAGCGGCGCTACGATCATTTCTCAAATTGGTACAGATCGACGCTTGTCCGCCGGTCGCCAGCACGCAGCCAGGCGCAAGACCATTATCACAGTCTTCACGTTTTGGCCAAAGGATGTACTGCCAGTAGGTCCTCATCAATAGCAGACCCAAAGACTGAACAGTGAATGACAGTGAGCGTCTTGGACCGCCGGTGGATCATTATCCAGGCGGCCGTGCATGCAACTGCAGCCGAGGTCAGCTTCTCCGGCCCCCGACATTCAATGTCTGACGGTGCTTTGACGTGGTCATCGTCTTATGCTGAGCCAGCCGCCCAGATGTCATGCCTGCTGCGCACCCAACGCCGCGTATCCCTCTCCTGATTGGCTGGCATGTGTCTGCACATCCGAATCCAAACGCATATTTAGCCTTGGGAACAGCTTCTCTTCTTCCTTCACCTCTCATTTCGCCCCCGCTTGCATTCCAGCTACTACACTCACCATGACCGTCATCGATTGGAGCCGCGAACCGCTCACGACGCTGGCCAACTACCCTTGGAACTCCGTACCCTGGGTACAAGCCGGCCTTGTCGTTACCGGCTCCTACGTCGAATACCAGCTGCTCAGCAATGTCTACACCTACTGGCGCAACAGCCGCTCACCTCTGCGAAAGCTCCCCGGACCGCGCGCTGGCTCCAACTGGCTGTCTGGCAACATCCGCCAGCTGTTCGAAGGCGAGAGCATGCAGATCCAGCAAAATTGGGTGGACACCTATGGCGAAGTGTTCGCTATCCGGGCCTTCATGGGGGTGCGCCTGTCCCGACAGATTTCTAGAGATCAGACTGACGTTCATGTGCGCCCTGCAGAAATACCAGCTCATTACGACCGACACGCGCGCTATGACCCACGTGCTGTTTGCTACGCAAGTCTTCCACAAGCCTGAGACGCAACGCCGCGCATTGTTGAAACTGGTCGGTGAAGGTGAGCAACCCCAGGGCGTTTCGAGCGATACGCTCAGCGATCTCAGGTGTTCTGTATACCGAGGGTGAGCCCGTTAAAGCGCCCGCCGTTTATACATACGCTCAATATATTCGCCAGGCGAGCAGCACAGGGACCAGGTGCTCAGTAGTTTTCCTGCAACTGCTTGCGAGACTAACAATTATTTAGCGTAGGATAATGAACCCTGGATTTGGCCACGCCCATGTTCGTGAGATGACCAAGACATTCCTCGAGATATCTGCGAAAGTATGTGCGCAGTTCAGGAAGTGATGTCGATATTCAGCTTGCCCTCGTAGATGCGTGATATCTGGCACAACAAATGCATGGAGGCCGGGGGCAGCGTGGAACTCAACGCTCTAGACTGGCTAAGCAGGGCTACGCTTGACGCCATTGGGAAAGCAGGTGCGAGAGTCTCGAGCGTTGGGATGAGTGCACAGAATTTATATTCTGCAATAGGTTTCGACTACGAGTTCAACACCCTCAACGAGCAGGGCACCAAGAACGAGCTCGCCGAGGCCTTCGACAAGGTCTTCCGCGTCGACGTCAAACCTGGCATCCAAATACGCGGTCTGATGTACAACCAGTTCCCGATCCTTCGCACGCTCTTCGTAAGTGAATTGAAGGTAGTGCGCACTCGACACTGCGCTGACAACCGTCAATTTCCGACAGCCGGACCAGCGCATAAAGGATTTCGACAATAGCAGGAAGAAGATGGATGAGATCGGCATGCGCATCGTGCAAGAGAAGAAGCAGGCCGTCCTCAGCGAGCTCGCGGGGGTCAAGCGCATCGAGAAGACATCCATCGGCGGCAAGGACCTCATCTCGTTGCTGCTCCAGGCAAACCTGGCCCAGGATCTCGATCCCGCGCTCAGACTGTCAGACGATGAGGTCCTCGCGCAGATCCCGACATTCCTGCTCGCGGGACACGAAACTACGAGGTTAGCGGTTAGTACGCACGACGGGATATGATTGACAGCTTTTGTAGCAACTCAACTACTTGGGCACTGTATGCGCTATCGGCCTATCCGGAAGTTCAGCAAAAGCTGCGCGCCGAGTTGATGCAAGTCGGGACCGACATGCCGACGCTGGAGACGCTGAACGCTCTGCCGTATCTCGACAAGGTCGTACGCGAGACGCTGCGCACCCATACCGTGGTGACTTTCATCACGCGCGAGGCCGTCCAAGACGATATCATCCCGCTCAGCAAACCCACAAAGGACCTCGACGGCAACATGGTGTCCCAGATTCGGTTCGTATTCGGTCACGGCGCGCGGGGAGGTCGCTGAAGGAGAACGTCTTACTACAGGGTCCAGGCAGGCGACCTGGTGCAGGTTCCGATTTGGCTGATCAACCGCAACAAGTTGATCTGGGGACCCGACGCCGACGAGTTCAAGTGAGTCCCGTCTCCTCCACTGCTGGCTGCACGGATGCTGACGGACGGCAGGCCTGAACGCTGGGAGACTGTTCCGCACGAGGCGTCGACTATCCCAGGAATATCGCCCAACCTGATGAGCTTCATTGGCGGCCCGCGCTCGTGCGTTGGCCATCGCTTCGCCGTCGCCGAGATGAAGTCGCTGTTGTTCCACATCGTCCGCGGCTTCGAGTTCCGCTTCGCCGTCGACAAGGCTGAGCTGTGGGCACGCACTGGTCCCCTTATGCGCCCGCAGACTCGCAAAGACGACACAGTCCAGCTTCCCCTGGTGCTCACCCCGGTTGCCTAATTTTTGTTTTTTGATAACCCACACTCCTTGATTATGTTTTTCGCAGTGACTTACCAAGAAATATACGTGATCCGCGAATCATGAAGGACCAGTCTGATTACAGTTGGGGACAGTCAAAAAGTATTTAGTTTTATAGACCCCCATGGTGTTATATATGGAAATGTGCGCCTCAGTGAGCGCTTTCGAACGGTGTAACTGTCAACAAAATCCAACGAGCCGTTCGCCTGGAAATTTCCTTTTTAGGAAAGGGATCGCTCGAAATTTGGCAAAAAGCTTAAAACCTCATAGAATATTACGTAAGCTATATCATCTGAAAGCTATTGATTATCTGAGTATGTTTTTGCAAAAATTGGACCAATTCAACGAGCCATTCAGGTGTAATTTGGTGGAAACTGTCCAAAAGCAGAACTGAGCAACTTGATTCCAGTGTTGATCCAACGGCTGACCGTCATCCGGAGGTCCATGTCTGCTCCATGACTCTCCACCATGATATGATCTATAGCCTGACATCATCTAAGATGTTGTGAGGGCCCAAAAAATTACTAGTCCCCAAAATATCCGAAAAAATATTGATGTCACATAAACTCATTTGGTGCTCAAAATGCTTTTTGAGACAACTTGTAATTTTGTTGAGGGCCCAAAATTTTGGCAAAACCTAATTTCTCGTTAGAATATTACATAATCATACTCAAAATTTTCGAAAATTTGGTGGGAACATGATTCTGAAGTTTCCTAGTTGGTCTATAGCTTCCCTGGCAAGATATGGAGCAAATACAATCTAAATACTTTTTGATTGTCCCCAACTGTACCCATTGAACGATAGTAACGAGCTCGCCCGCGGAATGTCTATGTAGCGCATCGTCGGCCAGCGCTGGCCACATCGATGTTGGAAGAAGGCGATAGCGGACATGGACGGTACGGAACGACAGCAAGAGTCAAGCGGCGGAGTTCGCCGAACTTTTTTTTTCCGTTCTGCTCCCTCGTTTGTGTCGGGGCCCGGTTTCCAGAATAGCAATGGCCGCCGCTCGCCACTCATGTTGCACTTTGTGATACTGGGCGGCTCTAGACCGCTGCGGCAAGGCTGTCGTGTCCCTCCCCTGGCTAGGGTAGCGTGAATAATTCCAGAGCCCAATGTATGTATAGTATAAATTTTTTCCGGGCCTGAGGCCCTGTATATACTCATGTATATAAACATTTAATGTATATAATTTTCGGAAGCCACCAAACCCTGTCAGCAGCTAGGAGCACTGCGGGTTGAGATGCAGGAACCTGGCAGGAACTTGAACAGGTGCTGGCAGCCCAATAGGTGCATCAGAAAGCAAGGCCCGCAGATGTGGCGATTGCAAATTGCCTCCGGCGCGAGTAATAAGCTCAGCGCGCACCTCGGCATGCCGTGCAGGTGCAGGCAGGGTGCAGGTCCAGGCGACGGCGAGGAAGCGGCAGCAATAGGGGCCCCTGTCGACGATTTTGCTGGCGCAATTTTCACCTCCAGAGCCCCCTCGAAGCATTGTAGCTGCGGTTTATATACTGGCAGTTTTCAGGGGCCCAGTATATAATTGTATATATACGTGTATATATACGCGGTATATACACGAATATATACAACAATATATACTCACGCTACCCTACCCCTGGCACGCTCGTGACGCAAACTCATTTTTCCAGTCCGAATCTCCTCTCTCCTCTCTTGCGGCGCTGAGAACCCGGAACTACCGGTTACCGCAGAAGGCGTGTATATCTCTTTCCGTTGTCCATTTTTGCCTCTGTGTGTGCCGCGCTGTACCTTCGACTCACACGGAACATTATTACGACCATCGCATTTTCCATTGTCGGAGGGCCCTTTGACTTGTACAACGTCGCACTCTGGCTGTCCGTTCGTCGGCCCCAAACACTCTGACAGTCACGCGCGTATCCGCATGATCTTATGATATCCGGTCGTCTTTAGTGACTTCCTCAATCCCTACGCGGGCAGCCTCGAACGTCGGTCGTCAGTACGGCAGCTCTTTGGTGCCGGCCTACTCATGAAACTTCTCGCCATGTGTCATTTGCCTTCGACTGTGGACAAAGGAATGGAATTCCCGACGTACCGTGCGAAGCCTGAGGTCTCCACTACCTGATCACATTCAAAGCTTTGGAGAAGTCCCTTTGGAGCACATTCGACGCTTAATTCTCAACTGCATCGTGATCATTGTCAGTCGAAAATTCATCGTTACCTACACTGTTTCATGGCCGCAATGCAGGCAATCCAGTACACGCAACCCTATAAGTATTCTGCAGGACAGGTACGTTACAAACGCGCTGGACTGGCACTTGATTGCTATACGTAGTGGTGAGTCCTGACTGTGCTTGTCATTATTCTCCAGGTTTTCCGCAATAATTGTTGACGTTCTTGGGCACAACTCGCGTTCCAATGATCGCGACAGCGAAATGCATGAGTGGCTCCGCGGCGTAACGGGTCCCAAACCCTACGTGATATTGATTCCGACTGCAGCGGCTGGCGGATTCCCTTTCGAAATGAATGGACTACACGTACGGGCGTCCAGTGTGACATCCTCCGGACCGCTCCGCTTCGACGATGATGAGGGAGGGTGGCTGTCGTGCTGGTTGGCAGAATCCAATTCAGTTTAAGCTTGCTTTTGTCTTTTGCGGCCTAAGATTTAGTGGATAAGTAAAAGAAGCAGCTTATACTCACCGCTGATTACGCTGATCCCTACGGGTTGATTTGTCTGGTGAATACATAGATGGTGCGTGGGCTGAGGCGGGTTTGCAAGCACGCAAAACATCTCCCAGTTTCTCACTTCCCACTGGCATCATGGCTTTCGACCTCACGGTGCGCGCGCACGAACCTGGTTTTGCCCTCTGCATACTGACGACATCCTGGTTGATGAATCCTGAAGGACGGCTGCAGCCATGTCGACTGCGGCAGACCCTACGCGATGTTCGCGAGCATGCCGAGGCGGAGCGACCATGTTGGTCCTGCGCCGTTAGCCACGAAACCTCCCTCCGTCTCAGCGCAGACTTCTCCGCCGCCCGCCCTAGCACTCAGCTTGGACAAGGAATCAGAGGAGACGACAGGTGTTGCGTCAGAGTCGTCGGTTCCTGCGTAACTCTTGTACTGTCTCGTTCAAAGCCTGGCATTGCATCGACGATTCTCAATTGGGAACCGTTATCGTCTTTCACAGTGTTGCCAAATCCAATTCAGACGTGAAACTATGGAGAGAATGAAACATTTATTGCTCATCTCTGACGATTTTCTTTGCTAGAGCCCGAGGGGACCAAGGTTTAGTGCCGGCCTAAACCTCGAGTTCGGCCGAGAGGTCCCACGTGGCCGGGGCCGTAGCATCTTATTACCCCCTGTCTCATGCCTAGTTGTCTAGTTTCAGCGCACATAAAACGACAAGCTCCATTTCCCCGCGCGAGACGAATTTTGATTTTTTGTTTTCCCTTCCCCCGCACGTGCCAGCGCGGCCGAGACCCGCGGAAGATCCGGCAAGTGTGGCGCCGCTCCGACTGGCAGACGACACTCCGCCCGGCGGCGCATTGTCCTCTCTCCTTCTCGCCCTCCTGCTCGCCGCCATGGCCCCGCCGGTGCTGTACGTCGTGGGCGGCGTCGTCGTCGCCGCCGGCGCCGTCATCGCGTTCAAAGAGGTGCGCGCCGTCCCGCTCGGTGCCTGGCGAGCCCAGCTGCTTATCGACTGCCGTCCGCGCAGCTGGTCTACGATCCGTACATCCAGCCGCGCATCGAGGCCTATATGGCGCGGCGCGATGCCAGGCGCATGGCCCGTGCGCACGTCGCGGAGGCGCAGATGCTCGTCGAGCCGCGCGAGGTCGCGTACGCCGTGCGCCAGCAGCGCCGCGCGCCGATTGAGATGAGCGACGTCCGGCGGAGACCCAGGTGGGCAGAGGTGCGTAGATCCGCCTTGGTCTTGCCTATCTCCTTTGCTCACTGGTTTCTGGCTGTTGCAGAGCTCGTCAGCGTCCGCACGGAGCTCGTCGCCGGTACCGCCGCGCCAGCCCAGCGCCAGCCGGCCCGTCGCGCCGTTCGGGCTGCAGACGCCGCAGGAGTCCCCCGCGCCTCTCGTCGACCTCGCAGCCGACCCGTTTTCGGACCCACCAGCACCCGCCCGGTCCAGCTCCGCACGTTCGCACGAGTTCGAGAGCACGGTGCCGAGTCTGCTGCGCAGCCCGCCGGCCGCCCGGTCCCCGGCCATGCCCGTGCGCGTCGCGGACAACGACGAGGACGAAGACGACCTGGTGCTCTCGTTCATCAGCGATCGCCTGCGCGCAGGACGGCGCGCGGACGCCAGCTCGCCGGATCTGATTCGTCTCGCGCCACCCGCGGCAGCTTCCCCGCGGCTCACGAGCGAGACGTTCGTGCCGCCGCGGTCGCCCAGCGAGCGCACAATGTCATCGTCATCGCGCGCGCTGTCGCCGTTCGACGAGCAGATCCTGCTGGGCGGCCTGGGCGAGCACCCGCCGGAGCTGCGCCGCAGCGTGCTCTCGCCCGTGCCCTCGTCCTCGCTCACCGCCGCGCGCCCGCCTTCGTACGACTCGCGCCCGGTCTCGCCGTGGTCCGAGCTGGACGACTTCGAGCGCGCGTCGCAGGCACACTCCCTTCCTCACTCCGTCGCCCACTCCGTTGCGAACGACTTCGACACCCTCTCCAGCCGGACCGAGTCCGAGTTCGACTTTGGCACCACCACCGACTCGGACGCGGGCGCCGGCGCGGACGACGAGCAGTCGTCCGGCCGCCCTCGCGCGCACGCTCGCGCTCACCCGGCTGCAGACTTTGACGTGCGGAGCGTCAGCTCTAACGAGCTCTAGGTCTACTGCTGCTGCTGCTTTGACATCAACTGTCATAGAGTCTACTCTCCCCGGTCACCACTCGTCGCTTTTCTCGATTCAGCTCTGGCCTCTCGCGTTTTCTCGTCTAATCGGATGGCATATTCACGATCTAGCACTCGGATCTCCACCCCTCACCGGTCTCTTGCATATTGTGTCTCGTCGTCGTTGTACTCGACTTGTAAAACTGGGCGTCTCTGCGTGGATGTCTGCTGTGCAATACGACCGCATATTCCTTTGACTTTCTGGCTTCTCTCGCGGTACATTATTTCTGCGCCGGGATGACAACTTCGAACGGTCTCTAACAGTAGATTTGCATCCTTGGACGAGTGCGATCACTCAGTACTGCCGAATCCTCATTCCGGTACGACAGTGCAACAACATTATCCTCGGACGGCCACGCGGTCCTTTCTTTTAATTAATTCCATTGCTCCTGGGTACGGGCAATTGCATCCCTCCTAGTCGGACGGTTACTTCCAACAGTAAACTTGCATCCTAACACCGTGACGACGGTCTCAGCTACCGGTAGGCAGGGCCTTCCACCAAGCGGGATTAAACTGTAGTACAGATGCTACTTATTGGAAACTGCAGACATGGAAACTGCAGCTCCGTGCGCTGAGGCTATTGACATCTTTTCCTATGAGTCTCGCCGGTCACAGTCGTGGTGTTTCCGCGAACTGACCTTAGTTTGCGAGTGCAGGAAAATCTATCTCAATTCATACTCTTCCCGGCGCGCATAACGCACGAAGAAGGGAGTCGTGTTATTGGCTATCGTTGTGGCGATGTTAGCTCTCTCCTGAACTGACAGCGAGAGTGGCACTGTCAGTGGGCGGGAGCTAACATCACCCCAACTCAGGACTCCGGGCGCCCCGCGACTTCTCCGCGCCTTCCACCGCTTGAGTATATCAGGGAGAAGATCGTTGGCCCCGCTTGTCCGGCGTCCGCACGCACTTGACCGTGACACCAGGTCGATGCGCGCGCTCTCCTCACTCGTCAATCTGATGGCCGTCTTTATCTCAGTGAGTACGGCGTGCACCGTCTGAATCTACAGAAAGAGTCTGGGCATCGCTCACTCAGACTGGATGTTCCCGTCTGCAGCTCGTTACCATGATCACCGGCCCTCTCGCCGACTTCAGCGGCGACCCGCGGACGTTCCATGCGCGCCGGACCAGCGATAGAAACGCGCCGCTGGATCCGCGGTACTTCAAGACGACGACCACCGTGGCGCAGGCTGCCGCTTCCTCTTCTCCTGCGCAGGTGGTCCAGAAGGACGAAGATGGTGAGACAAAGAGTGCTTGAGGTATGTAGTACTTCCATCCTGCTGCACATCATTCTTTGAGCTGGCCGGACTGAGTCTGCTTGCAGGGCTCAAGCTCAAGCCTGAGAAGTGATGGGAGCGCGGATGAAAACTTGGCGACGTCGGAAGCCACGACGGGAGAGAAGGCACTGTAGCACTGTTTGTCTCTTGACGCGGGAAAGATATTGAATTACCTTTGTAACGACTGTCTTTCTCCGGATTCCGGAAACTCTGCAAAGGAAACCAGAAAGACATACAGTACTTGTCGACTTGCACGCTGTTCAATGGTGCCACCTCAAACCCAGTCGAGGTCGGTCTGGCGGAAGACCTCACAAACCGACGGTTTTTGCTGACAGACGACGTCTGCTGACGTTTGGCGAGAAGTGTTCAAGATGTTGCCTCTAGACATGTGATTGAAAGGACACTGTGCGTCATAATTGGACTTTATTGGAACTTGTAAGTTATTTGGGAGTGTGACAGTTTCAAAAAGGACAAGTTAATTGTGTCGCAGTGCAAAGCCTACAAAAGCACGTGCCGGCGGTTTGTGACTCCGCTACGCGCTCTCTTCCTCTTCCCTCCACAATCCGCTCAATATATGGTGCCTTGACTACTCGTAGCGCAGAGCTGCTGCTATCACAGCAACAGCTGTCCAGACGTACGCCCAGTTCAGCAGCAGTGCATTGGGCATCTGCTCATTGACTTCTGCTCGTTGTGTCGCGCAGCGCTCCCCCGCGGGAATCCAGCTTGATTACGTGCACGCAACCCGAGGCGCACGGTGCGTTCTCGCGTCGCCTTTATATCGCCACCGCTCATTGCTATCGTATCTAGGAAGCAGGCCGACGCGCTGACGGCGAACACCTGCAGACCGTGACAGCGCCCAGGCCCGTGTGCGTACGGCAGTTTCTTTCTGTGTCATACGCGGATTCAACTGATATTTGACTGGGTAGATCATATTCATCTTGACTCGCACATCGCTGTGAGTGTGCATTTGTGCATGCCACACGGCTGCAAAAACTGATTTCGACCAGTGTCTGCCAGTGTTCGCGCACCCAGGTCACCGTTATCACGCAGTGCGCACATCGCACGATTTGCCTCTTGTT
This sequence comes from Auricularia sp. M13, assembly GCA_037042915.1. Lineage (NCBI taxonomy): Eukaryota > Fungi > Basidiomycota > Agaricomycetes > Auriculariales > Auriculariaceae > Auricularia > Auricularia sp. M13. Next base: position 1,845,945 of record CM073203.1, on the reverse strand, counting down.
TATATATTGTCCCGCGCGGGCTTTCCTACAGCTCGTGCCGTCGCTCCCGACTGGACCTATTTCCCCTCCCCCCCCTTCACTTCCCTCTTCCCATCTGGATTTTTCCCTCTCTCGTGTACTCTGTTCCTGTGCAGTCCTCACACGGCAGTACATGTGTTCTTACTGCGTAATATATGCATTTGCTACTCCTGTCTTGGGCTGCCGGAAAGTGTCGAACCGGCAAACAACAGGAAGCAAGTAAGACCCCGCAGAATAAGGCAGTTTCTGGCGGTTGGACTATGTAGCTTTAAACGTCTGCAGCCGCCATCTTCTGCAAGAGTTATGGCTTGAAATCGGTACAAATCACGACGCTTTCCGACATTTTTTGCTGGGACTAAAACCGTCGGTTTGTGAGGTCTTCCGCCAGACCGACCTCGACTGGGCCTCAAAGTTCGGTTCTGGGATTGGCTTCCTGAGGTATACTGTAACAGCGTTCAGACCTGTCGTTTAACGTTCCCACCAGCATTTGGCATTCAAGTCTGTGAGAAGATACGGCTGTGTTGTGGACTCGGAGGAAGTCCAGGAATCGCTAAATGGTATTACACGAGTGCGGTATATTGAAGAAACTTAGGCGACCGGCGTCAGCACAAGCGGAAGTCGGACAGAGTTATCCTTGCGAAGCTGTGGGCGCAGCCCAGAACCGGTGCGCGCCCAGATCTCGGACTTGTCGACCGCGAGGCGGAACTCAAAGCCGCGGACGATGTGGAAGAGCAGGGACTTCATCTCCGCGACGGCGAAGCGATGCCCAACGCACGAGCGCGGGCCGCCGATGAAGCTCAGCAGGTTCGGCGTAATTCCCGGAATGGCCGACGCGTCCTGAGGTACATTATCCCAGCGCTCGGGCCTGTGATGCATTAACATGCGTGTAGCCTGCAGGGAACTGCGGCGGACTCACTTGAACTCGTTTGCGTCGGGCCCCCAGATCTCTTTGCTGTGATTGATGAGCCATATCGGAAGCAGCACTTCGTCGCCCTTCTTGACCCTACGAGTAGCCGTGGCTCAGCGACATGACGGCGCGCGATAACTGAATGCGAACCTGATATGAGAAATCATGTTGCCATCGAGGTCTTTGACAGGCTTTCCGAGCGGGATCACGTCGTCCTGGACGGCCTCGCGGACGACGAAGGTAACGACGGTATGGATGCGCAGCGTCTCGCGTACTACCTTGTCGAGGTACGGCAGAGCGTTCAGAGTCTCCAGGGTCGGCATGTCCGTTCCGACTTGCAGCAACTCCGCGCGGAGCTTCTTCTGAATTTCCTGGTCGACTGCCAGCGCGTACATTGCCCAGGTAGTTGAGTTGCTTAAGCGAGCCTATTGAGTATACCCTACAGCTGATTCCGTACTGCGCACCTCGTGGTTTCGTGTCCAGCAAGCAAGAAGGTCGGAATCTGCGCGAGCACATCTTCGTCCGACAATCTCAGTGCCGGATCGAGGTCTTGAGCCAGGTTCGCTTGAAGAAGCAATGAAATGAGGTCTTTTCCGACGATTGAGGTTTTCTCGATGCGCATCGTGCCCGCGAGATCGTCAAGAATAGCCTGCTTCTTGTCTTTCACAATACGCATGCCGATCTCATCCATCTTCTTCCTGCTATAATCGAAATCCTTCATGCGCTGATCTGGCTGTCGAGAATTCAAGCGGGTCAATTTAGGCTGTGCCCTTGCCGACTTGAAATCACTCACGAAGAGGATGCTAATGAGAGGGAACTGGTTGTGGACGAGACCGAGAATTTGGCTGCCTGGCTTCACATCGACGCGGAATACCTTATCGAAGGCCTCCGCGAGCTCGTTCCTCGTGCCCTGTTCGTTGAGGGTGTTGAACTCGTAGTTAAAACCTAAATGGCACGCAGTCCGTCAGCACGTTCAGCCAGTTGCTAAAGACGACAGACACACCTGCTTTGCCTATCGCGTCAAGCGTCGCCCTGCTCAGCCATTCCAGAGCGTCGAGTTGCACGCTGCCACCGGCGTCCATGCACTTGTTGTACCAAATTCCACGCATCTAGCGCCCGCACAAGCTAAGTTTACATTCCCACTCTTGAAATACTCACACACCTTGTCCGATATCTCGAGGAACATCTTCGTCATCTCGCGGACGGGACCAGGGCCAAATCCGGGATTCATAATCCTGCGCTATAGAAATACATGAGGCTGGAAACCAGACCTGAGGAAACAATGCAAGTACCTGGTCTCTGTGCTGCTCACCTGACCGAGTGTCAATTGACATCCCGACACATGAAGAGGCTGAGGTCACCTACCCTCAGCATAAATTACGCCTAAAAGCACTGAGTGCAGTCCTCGCGACGAGATGCGGGAAGCTCACCTCCCCCAAGTACCCTCAACAATCCGCGGCGCATCATCTGGGGCTTGTGGAAGACCTGAGTGGAAAATAGAACGTGGGTTATAGCGCGAGTATCGGTAGTAATGAGCTGATATTTCTTAGAAGTCACGTCAGCGTCTTGGTGAAGAAGAGGGAGAGAATATGCGTACCCCCAGGAGCGCGCGAGCAGCGAATACACGGCCGTACTTGTCCGCCCAGTCCTCGTGAACCCGCATGCCCTCGCCGTCGAAGAGCTGGCGCATGTTGCCACTAAACCAGCTAGCTTCGTCGCTGGGTCCAGGGAGCTTGCGCAGCGGCGAGAGGCTGTTGCGAATGTAGTCATAAGCGGCAATGAGCACGCGATACGCAACGTAGGTCCCGGTGGCCACCAGGCCAGCTCCCGTCAGGGAGACCGAGTGCCAAGGATGGTTGGCCAGAGTCGAGAAGGGATCGCGGATCCAATCGACAACGGTCATTGCGAGACGAGCAGTTGCAGCAAAAGCGAGAGTGAATAGTGTGAGCGACGGAAAAAAGTTTCGAGAGATTAAATACACGTTTGGGCACTGCAGTGCAGACATGTCGCATCCAATCAAAGACTGCGGATCCGTGCCTACACAGCGCCGCGCGGCAGAGAACCAATTTCATGGTGGCGGCCGACTCAGCAGAGCGTAAGTTATGATGACTCCGTTTAGGCAACGTCAGGTATGTATTGACGGGCGCCGGAGAAGGTATCGACGGGCGCTGTCCCTTTGCACGGCTCCCGTTAGCGAGTGGTAGCAGATCACCACATAATACTCTGAATTTGCAAGCTGTTGGTAAAGTACCTTCCGAGTGCACATCCTGCCCATGACTCGACCAGTTCAGACAGGATATTCAGATATAGCACGATTGGGGAGTCTCAGAGCCGATATGCCTTGGATAGGCGACAATTTCTATGACCATATCGTGATTGCCCAACGAAACCAAGCTTGCCGCCTCGCATCCTCGAGTGCTAACAACGAGATGCCGAAGTTCCGCGAAAGAATACCATGTAATTGTAAACAGGATCTCCCGCTGAGCACTCCCCGAGTTCATTGAATTGCTATGGCAGTGCCATGCCGCAGTCAGGTGGTCGGTTGGTGAGAATTCAGGATTAGGCGCTTTGGGGAGCACAACATGGCTAGCAGTATGAACCGGTGTAGCAAGACGTAGAGTGCAGCAGGGCAAATGTACTCCAGAAATAGTGAATATCATACGGCGGCGTGTGGCCCGTTCATACGAGGCATGCTCGAGTCGCGGAGGTCGCTTGATTGCCTTGATCAAGCGCGCACCACGCCCGCGGCGAGTGAAGCCGAGTCAGACCGCACATCCGGAGCTACTCATCCAGATACGGCTTCTGTGATGTTCTGCACTGTATCCAGAGAGATTCGCACGACCATGCCAGCAGAAGCGAGAGCAGCAGGGAAAACGGAATGCAGTCCCCTTCGGGGTGACATACGTTAAAATTGAAACGAAAACGGAATGCAGTACCTCTCCAACATGGTGCGGTGCATCAGAAAGACAGAAATGAGCTTATGTAAATACGATCAGGTCATAGCATCAGAGAATAGCACAGTTTGCCGGTGTCCGTTGGTGTAGCGTGCAGACAGCTGGAAGCGATGTTGCGGAGACCAGGACAGTCAGAGAAGCATGAGGAGCTGGACTCGCAGGTCCACAAGTTTGTCATAGCCTCAGGCAGCGGTATCGGGCATGCGCTGGCGCAGAGCCACGCGTGTAAAAGGGAAGAAAAGAGCGATGCGGTGCGGCAATCTCCGCTGCTCCTTCCGGTCCCGTCTCGCCGCGAGTTCGATTTTTAATAGCTTGCCGCACGTGCAGTGCCAGGCACTCGCGCATCTCCCGCAACACTACTATTGCTGATGGGTAATAGAACGCTTTGACAAACTCTCGTTGTCTCGTATCTTCGGAATGCATCTGTTTGCCGCCGCTCTGGAATCCGAGGGCACTTCCAAGCGATAGTCGGGGCACACGGCTCTCGTGTGGTTCCAATAAATTCACATATGCCGTCATGTTTTCTCTCCCTGCATGCTCTAGGATACTCGCTATAATATTTGACGTAGCTAGCCCGCGGCTAGCCGTTTCGCGATACCTAATGCTCGACTATTGGCATGTCGGACGGCATTGTGGCGCTCTGATTCCGAGTTCATATGGTCTTGAGGATGCGTTATTATTATACAGCTGCGACTCACGCCTTGTACTAGTAACTCTCCTTGCATGCCCGATCAAAATTCCTTCCTTCCCACATTCTGGGCGCTAAGGGAGTTCGTCATTTTGAACTTCTATCCCAAGCACACACCCTATACCGCCCCTTTCAAAGTGTTCGCCTGTTTCTACTGCTCGCAGGGGGGTCTTCAATCCGCAACCAATATTCCATCTGCCTCCTCAGCACTCTCAGGCTGCGACCTCACAACACCTCGTCCGTTTAGGGTTTCGTCCAACTTGAGCGCTGCGGCTACCCAAGGACAAGACATTCACCCGCATGATGACCTCGCGCATATCTTCGGAACTCCACCTTTCCTCCAGCTTGTATCTCGCCGAATGTTGAGGCCGTTCTCACTGTAGTGTCTCCGACCACCAGTGATGGTCAGCCGGAAGACTTTATTACAGACACGGCCGGTATTTCTGAAGGTGGCTTGTCTTTGGCCGTGGAACGTCGAACAGCGACTGCGGGCAAGGGGTCACCACAATTAAAATTAAGGATATCACGTCGTTTTTTCTTGTAACCCCTCTGAGCCAGGACTAACTAACTGATTTGCTTCCGGACTTCCTGATTTGGCATATCCGGATCTATATCCTGATAGATCCGGACCTGAAGGACTTGATCCCGAGGCTGAGGCCAGTGAACTGTAATGTTCAGATGATTGGCTGGGCTCCTGAGTGAGTTTCTGCTCACAGGAGTCTCTCAAACTTCTGCCTGCACTTCTAAGTGCCAATAGTGCGCTTATTTTCAGTTCAAAATATTTATTTTGTAAGGTGTCCACTGGCTGGACTAACTAACCAACGTGATATCCCGGAAGCAAAATGTGAAGACCCCTTGACTGCGGGTCTTCATGCTCCATCTGCGGCTCAATTACGCTCATTCGGCGGCTGAAGTAGTTTTAGTCTTTGCATTGAACACTATGCTGTCTTGGTGCGCTTTGCATTCGAGATCGCCCAAAGAATGTACGCGAGAACTGCAAGGGAAGGACTTGGGGAAGGATCCGGGTAACTATCTCGGCCTTTCGGCGCGGATCTCCGGCGGCTATTTCCGTCCCTTGTCCTCCCGGTTCGCGCCCACCTGTACTATATCTGCTGTATTACTACGCAAGGGCGCAATATGACACTCGATATTGCATCTCTCCAGGTGAGTACTTCGTCGGCTTATATTGCGCCACAAATTGACTGATAGTCCAATAGACCGCCTTTGACTCGCCGCAGGACGAGCCTCTGCCCGATTCCTACGCCGCTCATATCGAGGAGCTCCCGCAACTGGGTTTGCGCGTCTTCCTCGGCTCCAACTCGCTCGCGGCGGCTTTAATATATAATTCTATGGATCCCGATGCACGCCGCCAGATTGCGCGTTTCGCAGCCGGACTTGCTGATTGGGTACCTACCCCCCTCCCTCAGCCAGACTCATGGGCGCTTATTTGAGCAGAGGCCCGCACAGTGATAGTACTGCTAAACCGTGAGATGAGGCCGGCGATGGCGGCGGCAGCGAGCAGACTGCAGGGCATGTTCGGGCCGTGAGTTGATGCCGACGTTCACTCACCCCCCGTCGCGACGCTTCCTCCGACCCGAGCGGTACCACATGGCGTCATCAGCTCTTACGGAGCCTTCGAAAGTCTTACGGAATGTGCAAAGGTATAAAAGGCGTGTTCGCAGGCGTTCATGGCTAGTCTGTATTAGATTACACCCGCCTGATGGTGAGTCCCCAATTCGGTGATGGCCGCAATGCACGTGACCTCGACGCGCTCTTTGGGCACGCTATTCAGCGAGTCTCGGGACTCAAAACTGCCAGATTAATTGAAGTAGATTATATAATGAGTGTATGGATTGTTAATCTGTGCTCCCCCAACGGAGGCGGACGGTTTCTGCATTTCTCGAATTTTTGCTCGGCCCGAACCGATAAGCGCCGGATAACCATCATCATACCATTCCGCATGTCCGTCATATAAGACTATCGCCTAGATGCGTTGTAGGTAATGTAGTCAACAATTTAAACATTTTCACAAGCTTCGTCGAGGTTCTGCATGAGTGTTGAGGGAGAATAATTATTTTCGAATTAGTTTCTCCGCCGGAGCAATCACGGATTGACCCGAATTTGGGACTATCAGGGGGGCGCGATCTAATGCAGACTTTACTTCGAACGATTATCTTCGAACGTCAAAGTCTGTGAGACGACTAGTTCATGGCCAACATCCAGCTTCCCTCTTCCTTCCCTCCGACTCCTACTTGCCTCTCGCCGCCGCGACACGGTCTCGTTTGCTCGTGCACAGGGCTATGCCTATTTTTGCTCAACACATCGCTTGCCGCGCTCTCTCATAGGCTCTGCGGCCTGCGTCGACCGTGATGACGAGCTTGCGCATGATTCTGTTCTCGGTGAGTTGCTCGCACATCGTCATGCTCTCGGTCATCAATCGCATCCCATGATACAGCGCGCTCGCTGAGGTAGGCATACGACTCGATACGAGCCTCGGCATGCTGCTTGCAACGTCGTGATCATCGACAACGGACGGCTGGTGCGTTCTCGGTGGCTCGGTGCGTCCGACGGCTCGCTGACCGTCCATAGCGTTACGTTCGTGCCTCCGAAGTTCTCGACATCGTACTCGTCCACGAGCTTCGGAGGCCATGTGCGTCGCACGACGTTTGCAGCGGATGAGAATGCCGACGAGCGCACTGCGCTTATCCACCCGTATTAATCGACATGGTCCATGATGTCGGAGAATGCTTTATATGTCCCCCAGTCTTCGAGCTGAAGGCGATACCCCTGTGCAATGATGAAGTTTCCCAATTGCGCTCCTTTCCGGGCCAAGGATAGAGGTCCATGTCGCTACCGAAGTCAGTACAATACAAACAGCCTCTCCATGCAACACACAAGTACAGTCCCATAAGCAGTCAAGAGTCCTGCTTTCTGCTGACTTGTAGTGAACGACCAAGTAATGTGGAGATCATTGCGTGAGATATGACCTGAGCTGATTAACTGAAGGCCAGTCTGGAGTCAAGGTCATGATAAGTGTTGCACTTTATTACAGCCAAACAGTGGGCAAGCTCAGCTGGGGGACTATCCACCCTCTCACAGTTGTATGAAAGTAATTCAAGCAAGTGGTAGACCATTCTATGCGCAGAAATCAAGGCAGTGTGCTGTATACACATGCCTATTACCAGCACCTGAACTGCCGTGACACGTCCAGCCCATCTGCGACTGGTGATGTTTACCAGGGTCGCTCAGGTTTTGGTCAGGCAATGAATACTTGTGAGTCTTTCTAAGCCTCTCCCAGCAATGGAACTGGGACTCTCACCGCTCTAGGGAAGTCAGAAGTCAATGAGAAAGCCTTTACATGATGGGAATGATCTGGGTGAGCGCCAGAAAGCAGCGACGAAAATTTGGGCCTGATTTGGGCTCTTTGAGCCCCAAAATTGACTGTGACACCTCGAAACCGCGGGCATTCACACCGCATGACCTCTGTGATGCATGACACAGTAATAAAGTGTGTGCGTACAGTGGAAGGTGTGCTTGCACAGCCAGGGTGCAATGCATAGGCCCCAGCCACCATCTAGTACTATGAACCCTGTCCTGCAATATATAGTTCAACATGGATGTACTATAGAATCAGCCAATATATGTACCACTATGTAGATTACGAGTTCTACAGAGAACTACAGGGAACTACAGAGAACACAGTTTCTACAAGAAACTACAGAGTCTTCTATAATATCACCTCTCTATGCAGAGCTACAAGCACCTATACAAATTTCCCGAACTATGTAGCAGAAAATTTTTCCTGATGAAGCTCAAATCGGCAATCCTGTTCCGAGCCGCTCTATAAGTACCGCTCCTTTTCCGTTTGCATTGACTTGGCTGCGGGCGCAGGCACAGTTCACCCTAATTCCCCGTCGCCACGGACAATTTTTCTGGCTCTGTGCTCAGAGCTCATATCCCGCGTGCGCTGTTCTGTATCCTGAGTCTATCTTGGCCTTGAGCTCGCTGTCTTGCTGGAATGACCGGCAGCGACAGAGCGCGTTTACGCTCCCGATCCCAGCCACGGACTGTACAATGGGCTCAGCCAGTCTCTACGAATGCTGCTCAGCCTGCGCGGGGTCGTTTGTGGCCGTCTAGTCCGAGCAGCACACGTGGTATCTATCGCGCGCCCTGGGATGCCACTGGCGGCACCGGACCAGGCCCATCGTCAGCCCAGGCCAGCTCCAGCACAAGCGCGAGCTCCAGCACAGGCGCCAACGCACAGGCTGGCTCTTCGCGGCAACCGCAAGTGCTCAAGGCGCCCGACCAGCACCAGCTGAGCGTGTTTGACGACTTCGAGCCAAGCGCCGCCGAAAAGGCGCTCGCGCGCGCGATCTTCGAGGTCACCGAGTCTGGCGACCCAGACAAGGACACGAGCTCCATTCTGCTCGGTGAGCGCGCGGTGCCGCTCTTCGAGACCTCCGGGCTGCCGAGCGTGCTGCTGGGCGAGATCTGGAACGTCTGCGACGAGCTGCGCGGCGGCTTCCTCACCCTGCAGGGCCTGTGCCTTGCGTTGCGCCTCATGGCCCACGCCCAGAAATACATGGACGACGGCAAGCCGTTCCCTGCGGAGAAAGACGATCTGGTGCGACTGGACTGGTTCACACCGACCACCGAGAAGGTCTACCTCGAAGCGCTGGCGGACGCACCGCGCGCGCGGCCGCTCCCGCCGCCAGTCTTTGCGCCGCCAAAGAACGGCCATGCGCCACCGCAACTGTCGTACCTGCCGCCGCCGGGCCCGCCGCCTGACCAGCACCGCCGCAGCGTGTCCGCGCCCGACGGCGCAAACGTCCCGCGCGCATCGACGCCGCACCACGACTACCTCGCGCTCGAGACCAGCGCCGCGGAGAAGCCCGCATTCCTCATCCGCACGCCCTCGCTCTCGCAGCACCGGTCCACATCCTCGCTCATCGTCCCATCGCCATCGCTCCAGACGCATTCCTCGCCGGCGACCCCTATCCCGCGCAGCCCCTCGTTCACGCCGTCGCCGCGCCCAGCCACCTTCGCATCGACAAGCTCGACTTCGACTTTCGTCCACGCGCCGACGGGCCCGATAGACCCGTTCGCGGACCCCACGCCGCTCCCGCCGCTCACCGACGCGCAGAAGGCCAAGTACCTCAAGCTGTGGGCCCACACGGGCGGCCCGCCCCCGCCGGCCGGCACGCTCGACGGCGAGACGTGCCGCGCGACGTTCGTCAAGAGCCGGCTTGGGTTCGCCGTGCTCGGCAGAGTCTGGTGAGCCGCCTGCCTCACTATCCTGTCAAGCTGATGCCTGGCTGTTAGGTCGTTGGCGACGGGCGACGCACCCGAGGACACGCCGATGCAGGCGCACCAGTTCGTGCTTGCCATGTACCTCATCGAGCTCCTCATGTCGCGCGCGCTCGCGCCCGACAAGCTGCCCGCGCGCCTGCCCGACGCGCTCGTCGTCGCCGCAGGCGGCCCGCCCGCTGACCGCACCGACCCACACGCGCTGGGTCGCGCAGCGTTCCAGAGCCGCCGTGTGTCGCCGTCGCCTGGCCGCTCTGAGCAGGACGAGGCCGACGCTGCGCGCGCGTTCGCACGGCTTGACTCGCTGGGTGCGGGGAAGCTTGATGGCGGTGTCCTGTTGGCGTACTTTATGAAGAGCGGGCTGAGCGTTGAGGTCCTTGCCGAGATATGGTGCGTCTTTGTCCACCCCGCGATTTCCCTGTTGCTAATTCGACGATAAAGGGACGAAGCAGACGTCAACAAGGACGGCTGGCTGACGACGGTCGAGTTCGCGCGGGCGTTCAAGATGGTGCGCGCGCGCGTGCCGACGTTCGACAGCGGCAGCGACGCTCCTTCTTCTGCCGCCCCTCCTCCCGGCCCACCCGAACCCTCGCTCATCGCATTTGACGGCGAGTCCCTGGCGGCGCGCAACAGACAGAGCATCGCAGTGGGGCCCTCGCTGCTCGACACCGCCGATTCCTCTTCGTCTGACGAGGACGAGCGCGAGCGCGAGCTGCCGCCGCTGCCGACGTTCGAAGACGACCGCGAGCGCAGGCGGCGGCAGATGAGCCTGCCGCCGCCGCCGCTCCCGCCGCGCGAGCCCTCGTTGTCCTTGCCCGCGGCCGCGCAGCACGTGCCGCTCCCGCCATCGCCCGCGGCGCTCGTGCCGCAGATGACGGGCATGACGATCACGATGAGCGAGCCGCCGCCGGCGTACACGCCCGAGGTCGGCGCGGGCGAGCGGCCTGTTGATGTGGACGAGCGCGGGGTCGTCACGCCTGGACCCGCTGGGAGATAACAACCCGCGCAATGGGAGTGAACTGACGGTGTATGATACGCAGGGTGTATGGGTCTGCGTTTGGTCTGTGTAGGATTAGAGAATGAGGTGTGTCTCCATCGTTTGGATTCTTATATTCACGTGCAACAGACGTACAGTATACAGTACAATTACCATTCGCGTTACACGCTGCTGAACGCCCTGGTCATGGACGGCTACAGCCAGGCAGGATCACATCTCATATTTGGCGCCGTTTTCGCCCTTTCTAGTGGCGTACGCGACTCGGAGACAATTCTCACGTGCATCTCGTCGACGTCGTCAATCGCCATCAGTGTGCCGCGCGCGCCCAGGTACTCCGGAGGGGCTGTTCACATCGTTCAGCTGAGCATCTTGACCGCGCTCGTAAAGGAGACAGCGCACCGGACGAGGGGATCGAGAAATTCGTGCTCGCCATTGTGTAACGATGACGAACACTTCCACTCGGTCGTGGGTCAATCTCGAACGCAATGGGCATTGAGACCCGAAGACCTGGAAGAGCCTTGTCCCTGTTTGCCACCAGCGCTCGATCTCGAGCGGTCGGTTCGACCATGAATGGAGACACAAATGCGCGCGCGTCCACCATCGACCAGACGCCTTCCGCAGATGGTGCGTAATCCGCGTCTTCTGTAACAGCATGGTCATTACTAATACGAGTCGCAGTGCGTCAAACCTACCAGAGAGAGGCTCTGCGCTCAGAACAGTTACTAGCTTTTCGGTGGGATGTGCTCTGTTGTCGACGGCGACAGTGCTCCCCGAGGCCTCTTGGCCGTTCCCAGCTCTGCAGTTGCGTAAATGATGATCAGTTCGATCTGCTTGGGTTCGTAATCCCTACCTGTCTTCTCTTGCCTCGTCGTGGCCATCTACATGCTCAGGCCTGTCGCCTATCCGACCACTGGTGTATTCATCGCCTGAATTGCGATATATCACAACGACTGTTTTGCATTTCTCGGCGCTGTGCTGTCAAATGCGTGAGTGACTAATGATGCCGACTATTTGTCCACTTACCACCACCCCTCTCGACAGATCCATGGCCGCATCGTACAGCTCACTCGCCATTTCTCTCTCACCCGCAGTGCCTATCAGGTACGATAAAGGATTCCACGACCTCTGGCGGGCACTATTCTTGCTCATAAGAACGCGCGACAAAACGCTGCGTATGGCAACATGACCACTTCTGCAGCACCGACATTGGCGTACCCAGCGATCTCGGCGCGATTTGCGTCGCGGTCAGGAGATGTCATGGGAACGAAGTTTTCATTGTTTGCGATGGCGCTATTCAATGCATTTTTCGCGGCTTTAAGAGTTGACTTTGGCAGCAGACCAGCGGGCGGACGGGCTGCAATTTGAGGGTCAGTTACGCAGCCATACGGATTACTGGTAGAGTTTGCGCACAGTCTGTTGACTGCCATCGTAGGTCCGTATCGACGGGCACGACAATAAGCTTTGAGCTCGAACGACGACCTCGAGACATGACTTTAGAATGGAGAAGTACTGGATCCCGTCTCCTCTAGCACATGAGAGGTGCACTTTAAGAAAGCGCCACACTCAGGGAGCACCGCACTCTCGCTGTGTCGTTTGGGCCAGGCCCGACACGATGTTCGGCCGTGTCATTTGGCTGGCGCATCCGAAAGCATCGTACCCCTGCGTGCACGTACATTCGGCGACTATGAGAAATATATGCTTGTTTGGACGTCGGTCGCTTGGTGGACGCTGTTGCTGACGAAAGCTTACCAGACAGAAGGTCCTCATGCGCGTTCTACCTCTCTGGGACCTTACCAGTTGTTTCTCAGTTGACGAAATCGATGTTTGTGACATTCAGTTGATCATCGTGGTTAAAAACGGAATGAAGACTCTTCCGGACATCGCCGCTTGCACGCGGCTTTGCCTTGCTCCCTCCACGTTGCCTCACAACGCACATCCTCAGCCATGTTCACTCCCACACTTGGCCTAGCTCATGGATTCCGTACTATCGATGACCTGGACGCTGTCATAGCTCGCTCACGCCTCACTCTGGAGTCTCGTCAGAACGAGCCTGCGCTGAGGGTGCTCAGCACGGCGCTTCTTTACCGGTTCTTTCGTACAGGAACTCTCGGCGACTTCATGGAAGCGATAGGCATCGTCAACAGCTTACGAAGGCCTACGTTTGAGGAGCTAGGAACCGCCTCCCTTGAACTCTCACCAGAGTTAAAACCATCAGAACAGAGATGGGTGCGCTTACAGCCATGGCTTGAACGTCAGGGGTACCAGCTGCGAAGTCGCTATCATCCTGGTTGGATACCATCCTGGATTTCCGCGCCCATTGGGACATTCTTGACAGCCGACTTCTTTTCCGCAAGCGTGCGTTGCCACAGTATTAACGTTAAACGCTGTTAACGCCCGCCAGTCCGTTGGGATTGATGCCATCCGCATTGAAGATGGTGCCCCCGTATGGCTCAAATTGTGTCCCGTGGACACGCCTGAGCTCGAGATTTCAGCGTTCTTCATGTCTGCGCCCTACCGCTCGGACCCTCGAAATCATTGCTGCCCACTTCTTGACGTCCTTCATCCTCCCTTGATTGACGGGAAGGCACTCTGGCTCCTGGTCACCCCGTTGCTTCGCGAGACTCTCCGGCCAATACCAAAGACCGTCCAAGAGCTCACCGGGTTGTTATTGGACCTCGCAGAGGTATGTAAACAGCAAACAGCATCATACCATGATTCATTAATTGTCACCAGGGTTTGTCGTTCATGCACGAACACAACGTAGCCCACCGGTACGCCTGTGACACACGGATGTGACTAAAACTAACTTGGTCTGGTCTGAGCAGTGATGTCTGCTGGAATAATACAATGATGGACGCGACGCATCTAATTCCAAGTGGATGGAGTCCATTTCTGCCCAGCCGCTATTTCCCTCCCGATGGCACGAGATCTCACCGCATTCACGTCGAATCTCGATCCCGCGTGCCAGTAAACTATTACTACATTGACTTTGGCTTATCATTAAAATTCCCCTCCTTCGCTGAGCGCACGCTGGTTGTGGGAGACATAGCTCAGAACATCGGCGTCCCGGAACTTTCGAAAACCATTCCTTACGACCCGTTTGCCCTGGACATCAGAATGTTCGGGGACATGATTCGGCAGTTACAATCGGTCTGTAGAGCGTTGCTCTAGGATGAAGAACTGATTGAATCCAGGCATTTTCTGGTCTCACATTCCTTCGGCCGGTAGTAAACCGGCTCGTCTCGGACATCCCTTCTGAGCGTGCCAGCGCTCAGGAGATGCTAGACCTCCTTCGAGCGACCATTTCCTCGCGCGGCAAGCTACGCCTTCTCATGCCATTGAGGCCGAGGAACATGTCGAACATCTTGGCGTGGCTACGATACCCATTCCGCTTGCTTTCTGTCTCAAGATAGGAGCTTTTCATGTTCATCCATTAAATCACATCTATACAAGTTGGCATATCCCTGAAGCTCTTCTTCGACCATTGATACCTCCGGCACTACTAGTGGGAGCAGATACAACTTTGCGGCCACAGGCAGAAGAGCACGCGAGATGAATTTCTCTGCTCATTCCCGCGCCCAGTCCTCCGGCGATTCAAGGACCGTCTGTGCCTTGTGAATTACTCAGGATGCAGTGATGCCTCGTGCGCAAGAATAATGAGACGTGCAGACGAGAAGCACGGACGGCGGCGCAGTGATGCCACGTCGAACGACAGTCGAACTGCGGGGCGCCGACGGCGTAAGTTGGGCGAGCAGCGGTCCGAATCCATCGGTCGTGAGCCTGAGAGATATGCAAAGGAGGCACATCAGCAAGCTCGCGCAGAAGTACTCGCGAGGACAATCACTGAGGAACAACCTTGTAAACTCATCCTCCTTGGGGATCTGTGACAGAGTGCTACGTGCGGAGACCAAATTTCAACCTAGAGTGCAGCATAATCAGAGCTGAGTGCCGTAACACTAGTAATTGTTCCAGAGGGACTCAGCCAAAGCTTTGAATGCGATGAAGTAACGAAGAGCTCTAACACGGAATGCCGGGGTTTCCATTCCGCAAGCCAGTTCATACGGCGAAGGCATATGGCACTGCGAGACATGCGTTACCTCATCGGGGGATGCTCCGCAGCCCACCGCCCGCTTGAGCGCTGCCGTAACAGGGATCGTGAAGAACTTGGGGCGAGAGTTGTGCATGACAATGGCCGGGAAGACCATCTCCTTCAGCGCAGCCTTGCCCTTCCCAGTACGCGCCTTGTTGTTGGCCACAAATGCAGCGATAGCTGCGGCGACGAGCTGTGGCACAGGATCTATTCGTGCAGCGGACTCGTGCAAGACCGGGATCTCCTTGTGTAGGAGAAGGAGAATCGAGCCGTTGTCCGTGCCGACCAAGGAGATGTCGGCTTGCGCGGTCAGCGATTGGCCGCTCACAAGGAAAGGGATTGTATAGCGTGTGTAGAGTAGAGCGTGCTTGGTCTGGAAGCCGAGCGTGCGTAGGAGCTCTCGGGAAAAGTCTTCGATGGCTCCTTCCTGGGCTATGCTAGACCAAGACGCTCGTCGGAGATGCCTGAGCAGGTAGAACGTCTGCTCAGAGAACTCGTATACTTCCGCGGATGGCGCCGCAGGGCCCGCGTTGTTCGCCAATACCGAGTTTGCTCCGCTGACGTTGACGTCCTCAACAGCAAGACGCGAGATCCCGCCGAAGGTGTCGATATCACGGTGCAGGCGCGTAGTTGTGATGATGGGGCGTGTGGCGTCAAAGATGAGAAATGCTGGGTCAAGGTGGCCCAGTGCCACAGTTTCGGTGTCTGTCCCGGGGAGGAAGAACTCGGCGGCAGGGACCACGTCGATTAAAATTTTATAGTAATGTAGTCCTGCTTCTGTCCAGTCCAGGCCAGAATTTGCGGGGCGGGCGGCGGCGGCCATGAGTAAGTCGGCGAGGTCAAGCACGATGACTATTTTAGGCTCCGCCACAATACTCTGCTTCTCACGTTTGTTGCTGCTCATCCTCGCTCGCAACCCCAATAACTCGACAGTGAGCGTGGAAAAGACATGCATCAGGGTCTGTACTACTATATTGACTGCTAAATTACCATCCTTGAGCCACCTCGCGTCTCAGAGACTCAGAGTTGCAGATACTTACAGCTGAGGTTGTGGCAAAAGCTCCAAAGTTCAATCGGACGTATAGTGCTCTATGCATACATTTACCTCTGAAAATCAGTGAGCAAGTTGAGGACAGTGACGCGCGATGCAATGACCTCTCCCTCGGCGCGCGGATGGCTCTGCCTCAATGTCCGGGCGCCGGTACGCGGGAGCAGGCGTCTCATCCGTCGCGCATCTATATGCCGCGACGTTCGGAACTCCCGGTTTCCCACCTAACACCAAGAACGGCAGGGTATCACAATCGCATCCTTTGACAGAACACGAAGAAACACTGCACACTGCCACGCAGTAGCGGCTGCAGCCCAGGGGCCAACGCTTGACAGGCTGAGCGAGCCGGGGGGGCGTTTGATATATGACGGAGGCTTTGACTGTAAGTGGATCCCAGTTAATCGTCAGGTCCAATGCCCGACATAACGTGGGCAAAACTTGAGAGCGAGGCGGCACGGACCACATCTGAGAGTCAGCATGTAATGGGTTATACCATCCGTGCTTGAGAGGGCATGTAGCAGATGATGAGGGCGATTCACTCAGGCTGTGGCAAGTTCTGAGACTGAGATGAAAGCACTGGCAGCGAGGATTTATACCTTTTTAATGGCTGAGGCAGAGTATAGGTACCGACCGTCGGGTCGTGAGCAGCATAAATGAAATGCATCATCTCTCATGCAGGCTTTCACGTCACCGGTGTGAAAGCCGGGCACTGGGCCAACATCTGAAATCTGCAATGACACAACGCGGACGTCATCTGAAACTCTGAAGCCGAGGAACGGCCCTGCCAGGGAGACGTGCACTGATTGTGGTTTCTGCCAGTTTTGATCCTCAAGGAACGCGGGCGGCGCGCCATGGTGCACGATTCTGCACTCGACGTCATCTGCATCCTAATCCCCATCCTCATCGACGTCAGACTCCCACGGTGTCGCACAATTGAACAGATCAGCTATCAGACCGCAAACAGCGAGCGACATTCTATCAGTGAGCGAGCGTACGCGCGCGCGAAGGACATATGTAGTGCAAATCACATATCCGGCGCGGGCAGAGTAATAATAAGTAGCCAGTAAGTAAAAGCGCAGACCGTAAGAGCGTTGAAAGAAAGAATCCGTATCCAGTAGCGTGTCCGTGCGAGCGTTGCGTTTATGCTATAGCGACGAGGAGGGAGATGGGAGATGGGAGATGGGAGATGGGAGATGGATGGGTAGCGAGATACGGGGAGGCCACAGCAAAAACAGAGAAAGAGAAATCGTCCAATAACAACGGAAAGCGTCTAAGTGCTGGCCGTCTTCGCGCAGCTGCCCAGCTGCCACATCTTGACCGAGTCACTGTCCAAACGTCAGCAAAAAAAGTCGCCGCTCGTCTCTCGCGCTAACGACGCACATAACCATCGCGCGGTCCTTGGGCTGCTTCGGCCACGTCTTATGCCACGTATTCGTCGCGTTCGCAAAGTCGAACATGGCGCTCGCCGAGCGGTCGAACCACGGCTTCTTGCCCTTGCTGTCCTCGAACCAGCCGTTCGTCCCGCCGGCCTGGACGGTGAGCACGAGGTAGAACTCCTGGTCGAACGGCGCAGCGTTGTTGTGGTCCCGCCACGGGTTCTGCAGCACCGCGTCGTCCGTCCCGTTCCGGAAGACGAGCGGGAACTTGCCGCGCTTGAAGAAGGACTGCTTCTTGAAGTCCAGATTGATCACCCGGTGAACGCGGCTGTCGACGAAGATCCACCTGCGCGCGCGCGCGAGCGTCAGCGAAGGTCACGAGCAGCGGCGCTAAAAGACAACGCTACTCACATAAATTTGTCGGTCCACTCGAGCGTGAACGTATGGAATGCCTGGTTAAAGTTCGTGCGGCGCTGCTGGTACCATCCACGCGTGCGGTCGAACGCGTTGAATCCAACAGCCGGGCCCCACTGCAAACCGCTCGTAATGAAATCGCGTCCGCCGGGATAGTTCGCGTCGTTCCCGCGGCCGAGGACGATGTCGATCTCGCCGCTCAGCGGCCAGTTGCCGTACACGGTCTTCGCGGGCAGCATCACGATCTGCGGGTACAGCCAGTCGCTGCGGCAGGCGCGGAGTCAGCATCGCGCGCCGCGTCGGGAGACGAACGGGACAGAACGCACCCGGTCGGCATCTTGGCGCGAATCTCGACGCGCCCGTACTTGATGGCCGCCTTGCCCTTCGTCGTCAGCCGCGCAGACTGGACGGGGTTGACCGCCTCGCGCGCAGAGCGGTCCGAGGTGACCTGGCACGGGTCGTGCTGGCCCGTACGGCCTGCGTTTCATGAGCGCGCGCGACGAACGGAACAGAAGAGAAGGGAGACGTACCAGTCGAGCCACCGCCGCCACCGTTCGGATCACCGCCGCCAGTGACGCCGTTGGCGCCACCACCGTCTTTGGTGCTGGTGTTACCGTTGGTGTTGGTGTTGCCATTGGTGTTGCCGGTGTTGGTGTTGCCGTTGGTGTTGCCCGTGTTGGTGTTGCCATTGGTGTTGCCGGTGTTGGTGTTGCCGGTGTTGGTGTTGCCAGTATCGGTACCGGTATCAGTACCGGTCTCCTCATCATCATCGCCCGGCCCCCTCTTCACAATCCTCTCCCAAAGCGACAGCTCGCGCTTCTGGAATCCCACAGCGCTGCCGACGACCTTATTCTGGAAGTAGCTGTTCGAGTCAAAGTCCTCCTCGTTCGTGCAGCCGGGGATCGTGTCCTGGACGCCGTTGAGGATGTCGTCCGCCGAGTACTTGCCGCCCTCGGTGGTCAGCGTCGGGACGATGTACAGCTTCCCGCCCGAGACGAACGAGTTCGTGTTGCTGTCCGTCGTCCACTCGAACCCGCCGTTGCCGAAGCCCGACACGCCCACCTCGTGGTTCCAGTGCGACAGGTCCGCAAAGTTGTCGTCCATGATTTTGCACCTGCGAAGACGGAACGAGTCAGCATGAGTTCATAGCACGGTACTGTCATAGCGCCAGGGCGGGCCAATCGTGGCATTCCGTTGTGCACGAAGACGGCGGGCGGAAGCAATGCATGCGCAACGTCGCGAACGGCGGCAAAGGGACGACATCACCCGCTGCGGCCTCTCGTCGCAGCTGCGCGACACCGTGCTGTCCCGTGAGGACCTTGGCGCGCGCACGCATTATTACCGCCGCAGCACGCACGTCGCGACCGCAGAACGGGCACATCGACACAGTGAGAGGGCGGGCATGGCGCAGACGGGTGAGCGCGCGGCAGCGGCCGACGAGCTCGCGCGAGGGCGGGAGGCGGGGCGATGGGCACGAGGGTCGCGCGTGGATGGCGCGCAGCCACATGGGACCGACGCGGGGGGCATGATGAGCGCGCGGCAGCGGCGGAGCGCGGGCGGGGCCGCCGTCCCGTCAAGACAGCGCGCCCATACTGTCTTCACGCCCTTTGGCTACTGCCCATCCAGGTGATGCGGGCGAGCGAAGATTAATAATAATAAAAGACTCACAGATTATTACCCAAAGACGGGACGTCCTGATACGCAAAGAAGCAGAGCACCGCGGCGCCAGCAGCGCCCGCGAACCAGAGCACGACGGTGATCCACCAGGCGGCCTGGATCCAGCGGTCCTTCTTGACGAGCCAGGGCTTGTCGACGGGGCCGGTCAAGAGATGGCTGACAAACTGCCTGCGCGGCTTGCCGGGAGCGTAGGTGGAGGTGTGGGAGAAGTGGGAGACGCTCTGGGGGTAGTACGGCATGGGGCTCGCGGAGCTCGTCCTGGCCGCGCCGAAGAAGCTGGGGCTCTCCGAGCGCGAGGGCGGCGCGGAGCCCTCGTTGCGCATCCAGGGCATCGCGGGCGGCGCGAAGAACGACTCGCGCTCGCTCGCTGCGTAGCCCGGCTGCGGCTGCGGCTGGGCGTAGGCGGCCTGGGACGGCAGCCCCTCGATGCGCGGCTGGCTGGCGTACGGCGCGTGCCGCAGGTGCAGGTGCTGCGTGTCCTCGCTGAAGCTGCTGCGCGGGCTCGCCGCCATGTCGTCGGCGAACGGCCCGGCCGCCAGCGCCGTGCTCCGACCCTGGCCCTGGCTCTGGGTGTACGCGTGGCCGCCGCCGCCCGGGGGAGGCGGCGGCGGGAGCGCTTTGCCGCGCGGCTGCTGCTGGGCGCGGTAGAGGTCGGCGCTGGAGTGGCCGCCGGAGGAGGAGCCCGGCGGCGAGTCGCGGTCCTGGAAGTCGTTGCCCAGCGCCTGGTTGTAGTTGTACTCGTCCAGGAAGAACTCGGCCTGCTGCGGCTGCCGCTGGCGCGGCGGGCGGGGGCGGTCGCCGCTCATTCTAGCTGGGACGGGGGGCACGAGGCGGTCGTGTGGGCGTGAATATAGGAATTAGATCCGACTCAGGCCGGGCGCTGGAGGAACGAAGAAAGAGGAGGAGGAGGAAGGGGACGGCGACCGGACGCTTTGGCGGGCCCTCAAATTCGGACGCACCTATTTCGTTAATCCGGTTCCAGCTTGAGCGAGGGGATGACGTCGCACAGCCCGCTTGCAATTGAATCACTCGACTGATCCTATCATCCGCCGCGCAGGCAATGTCCCTCCTCGTCGTCGGGATAGTGACCAGCTAGTGGGGACGTGAAATCCCCGCCAAGTCATTTACCTCCGGCCGGCTAACCCCGTATGAGCGGACTGTCCAGGTCCTATTTTAAGTCCTATGGACACTTTAAAATTCTACAAATTATGTGGATAGCTTTTTAATTAGAGCATCTTGCCTTGCTAGGTGTCAAATCTCTGCCCTCGTTGGCGGAGGTATAGAATGACGCCAATTGTCGAACATTCAGGTGAGGGATATGCCTCCTGAGACCTAGGAACTGTAGAGAGACTGAAAATATGTCTAATTACCGCTTTTTACGCGATGAGGTGCCGCCACCGTGGAGAAATAGAACGTGCGGTTTCGGGTTTTGCGCCATACGACGGACCGACTTACGTAATCGATCAAGACCGCCAGAAAGGCAGCGGACGACCGTTTTGCGCATTAAAGGGCTTTCCTGCGTCTGTACTGCTTGGTTTAAAGTATGAAATAGGTATATAGAGTCATTAAAGCTTACTCTAAGTCCATTCTCACTACCAATATGCTTCAATGGCTCAAGGGCTGTTAATGCCTAGCAAACCTGCATTACAGTCTGGAGTTCTCAAGGGCCTGTCTCAAGTGGCTTAAGAGTTATTGAAAGCCATATTATACACGATTCATGCGTTTTAGAGTTAGATTGGGCCAGTATGATTTTTCTAGTAGCTTGTGCAGGTCTCTTGTGACACCCTTCTCCGTCAATCCTTCATCCACGGCTTAGTTATTTCATGTGAACGTATATTACAGGTGTATCCATCTATTCCATAAGTTATTTGAAAGGGGAATCGAAAATTTCTGGTGCTAGAGGCGAATCTAGCCAAGAAGGACTTATCCCGGCAGCAGTCGGTAACCACCGGCCTAGCGGGCATTTCACGTCCCCACAGCTAGGAGCTAATATCGCCGAGGATTTCTCTCTCCTGTGTGTGATAGCGAGGGGATCGACCGCTAGTGGGTGCAGCATGCCGCCCGGCGCCTGTCAGGAGAGCTTTGCCACAGCGGAAAACACGACGGCTACGATTCTAATCCCACCTCTGTTATACTGTATGCCAAACGCAGCCTCGGCGAGAACTCTTCAACTCAAGCCAAGCAGCGATCAACACCTAGCAGCCGCTCTGCTTCGGATATGCCAGCGCCCACAAGAACAAGTACCGAGAGAACCGCCGCGGCTCCGCTCTTCACCAAGCTGCAATGCTTGTTGATGCAAGGCGGACGACCACAGACGGAGAGTCTAAGATTCTGAATCCCAGGACGGAGACTCGGAGGTGCAGCCTGAGATACCCTGAGCCAAGCCGGCGATTGACCCTCTCCATCCTGACGTTTGAAACGGTGCCAGCAGACGTCTGCGTAATGCCCATTGCCGGCTCCGTCGCCGTCGGTTCTAGCTGGCCATGGGAGATCAAGAGTCTGAGCCTGAGCCAACTTCCACGTCAGCTGCAGTAGTCCGAATGATTCAATGATTGTGTGCGCCTTGCACGAGCACGACGGCCGCTCCGAGCGTTTGCGCTGAGATAGGTTTGCAATCGTTACAATTACAGTTGAAACATCGACCGGCGCATCTGAGTCTCAGTCGCGAATCCCGTCCTCATCTACTTACATAGATCTGTCAGCTGCCGAGTGCCGAATCCCGACGGTGGGCTATTTCAAGATGACTCATATGAGTGTGGTGGATGCGGATGCGAGTAGAGAGCATGGGCGTGGGGAGGAGGAGGGGAGAGGGGAGGAGGAGGATGGAAGACAAGGTTGCCAATTACACTGTCAATGTGACTCCGGCTCCGCGGCATAAAGTTAAACATATACATCGAGCTCCAACAAGCTCGACACCTCTTTCCCCTCCTCCTCTCCTCTCCCTCAGCCTCTTCGAACCGCATAGCATCAATCTCAGCCTTTTCCCACTCTGTTCGCACGCCGCAGCTTCTTGCACGCGATACCGACTGCGCAGTGCGGACTTGAGCTTCTCAAAGTTGCGCGCCGGTGCCGGACATCTCGCGCGCCGTGGCCTGGGTCCACACTACATCTGCTCTTTCGTTCGAAACGTACGGTACAGCCTGAGGAGCTCTGGATCTGCTCCGAGTCTCGGCATTCCCGCACAACGGACAGTCTCGTATACCGGAATGCATGCATTCTCAGCCGTTCCGCCTGTCACTGTCAGCTAACGGCGACACTCTCATTCCGGGTCCTGCCAGAATATGCAACGTGGCTAAGCGTCTAACTTAGCTGCCACCCGCCTGTCTGCCTGCCCCCAGTCTCCGGAGTCTCACTGTCAGTGTCAGCATGCGTCGGCTGATTCTCAGAATGCGGATGCCAGATGGTTAAAGGCTATCAAGTACAGGACTCGGAGCTCCCGATTCAGGCTTCGAGGGAGCCGGACGTGGAGGCTCTTGGAATCACGTCTGAATCTGAGCCTGTCTCTGAAGCTGTGGACACTGAGAATGTAATAGATGGAGGTCGGGATTCGCTCTCAATCTCTGCACACCTGGTAGATCGCCGGCCCCGCCTTGCACAGTGCAGGATTCGTCGTCGCAAGCGACTCCGAGTCCGTAATAATAGACGCCGGCGCAGAAGATCTCCCCGTCCTCGAACAGCAGCGTCACCTCAAATAAGTACTGTATACTATTATGCGCTAATAAGCAATTAGCACGACGCGCTACCCGCAAACAGCAAAGCGGGAAAAGCGAAAAAGGAGGTGACGTAGCGCTCCTCGCTGATTGGCTGATATCAAACGGCGTGCAGTGTCGTTGCCGCGTGGTCATCACAGCCGTAACCTGCCCTCTTCCTCCTTCCTCCCTTCCCTTCCCTTTCCGCCTCCGTCGCCGCCGTCGACGATGGATTACGACGCGTACGATGCCATTCTGCACCACATCTTCAAGCAGGTGGGTACCCGGCCGGCCCGCTCAACCCTTACGCTCACTCCCCCCCTAGACGCAAGGCGACGCGTGGTTCAAGAGCGCGGAGGACAACATCGCGTCGGGCGTCTGCATCCGCGTCGAGCCGGGCGTCTTCCGCGTCTTCCCGTACGAAAACCGCTACCTCGAGCCGTTCGAGGCCGCCGTGAAGGTCCTCAACCCCGAGGTCGCCGTCAAGCTCCGCAGCGCAAGTGTACATGCTGCCCTGGCGAATGTGTGAGTCCTGCTTTCCTTTTTCTTTTTCTTTTGCTTTTGCTGGTTTTTTGGGAGGGCGAGGGGTGCAGCGTGTCGATGGCGGGCCCGCGTGCCAGCTATGCGATTCGCGCTGGGTCGGGCGCCACGTTACGGCGCCTGGCTGGGCCAGTCAGGAGCACCGCTGCGGCCGGCCGCTTGCCGTCATGGCCTGCACGCCCCGTCGCGATGTGCGCAATGCACCATCGCAACCCGGGCCCCGATCGCAGCAGCGGCGGCGGCGCCGCAGTCTGGCTGCGGCGGAATTTGCGTCATCGCTACGCTACAGCCGCCGAGGCAGAGTGTCGAGTCTGGCTCGTACACTTGCGCTCGCACTCTGCGCCAATCGTGAAAGCCTGAAAGGCCGCGGCGGGAGCGGGCGTATCTGCGGCGCGGGACCGCGCGTTGTGGGTGCTGCGCATCCTCCGGCGGCGTAACACTAATAGCAGCCGGCCCCGCACCTCGCACCTCGCACCCGCCCCTCGCTGCGCCCTCGTATTATGATACCGAACACTGATGCTGATACACGCCGTGTCCAGCGGCCCGCAAGCACAACACATCGACGTCGACCCGCGCACGCGCATCCAGATCCTCGAAAACATCAACGAGCTCGCCACCGCTGAGAAGGGCCAGGGCGCAGCCTTCATCGTGCGTTCTCTCTCCCTCCTACGCCCAGAGTGTATGCTGACGTTTTCCTCCCGCTTGTCCTCTCCGTTATCGACGCTTGTCCCCTTTCGGATGCTCCGCCTCCGTCCGTCGCCTTCGTTACCGGCGCCTCGTCCCGTCTGCGTGCTGCCTGCCTCCGACACCGCCCTCCCCCCTGTGTGGCTGAAAAATCCTGGATCTTGGCACGCGATGATCGTCGACTATGATCCTATCGCGACCTCGGCATCACCGCTCATGCACACACCCTGTCTCCATCGTGCATGCATTCTGCACTCATTTCCGTCCTCCTTTGTCTATATGCGACGTTCATTCGTCTTTCCTTACCTTTGATGCGGCCTTCCCGAAAATTTCCTGCATTCCCCCCTCATGCACCACCGCGCGCCGTATGATGCTCTGCGCCCACGCGACGCTGTTCCATTTACAATTTCCGTATCGCCATTTTCGTTCTTTTGTTCCTTTTTTTTTCTACGCCCATTTGTATCTTGTGCCAACGACACCGCCGGCGCATTTACACTGCTCGCCTTCCCTAACCCGTCGCATAATCTCGTTCCTTCCTATTACCTCACGTTCCTATTTCTTTCATCGACCGCTTTGCCTCGAACCTATGCTACGCTACGCCTTCGCCCGGCCTCGCTTTACTCTGTTCCCCTTGGCTCGCCGCCTCGCTTACTACTCCGCTGATCCATTCTTTCGACAATTCCGCGCTGTCCCTTGCACTACTGCCTGCTCTTCCCTTTGGCTGCTTGCCCTGACGGCGTCTCCTCGATGTCTTCTGCATTTGATCCGCTCGCGACCATTCGACGCGCCGCTTGACACCTTCGCATCTACTCGACCCGTCGCCCTCAACCTTGCACGCTTCCCCGGTTTGTTTATTGCATTTTCGACGACCTCGCCTTTACACGAACCATACACTGCACTTGACATTGCCGCTTTCCTTCGTGCACGTCGCTCGCGCCCGCTTTGTTCTGTCTTCCAATTCTTCCACTCGCCTCGTCGCGCGATCTACATTCCTCATCGTTCTGCGACTTCCATTGCGCTCTCCTTTCCTTTCTTGCTTTCATTTTTATTCCGCTCTTTTCCGTCCCATTTTCCCTTACCACTGCGTCCGCCACTCCAGCGCGATGAGCGCGTAATGGTAATATGGAGCGACCGGATCGACGACATCATCGAGGACGCCCAGGCGTTCGAAGCCAAACTGATCAAGCTCGTCTGGAAGATGCGCCCGACGGCGTCGTCGACGTCGGGCAACCCGCTCAACTCGCCGAGCGGCCATTTCGCCAGCATGAACCAGAGCACGGCGTCGCTCGGCATGGGCCACCAGTCGCGGCTCGGCCACGTGCACGGCATCCCGCAGAGCGTGCTGGACGAGGCGCCGCCGGAGCCCGAGAAGGAGAAGCTGTCGTCCTCGGCGGACGACCGCGACGTCGAGACGGGCCTGCCGAAGCCGTCGCCGCGGCCGACGCGGCTGTTCGCGCCGGTCTACAACGGCATCGCGAGCGGCCTCGCGATCTTCTTCGTCGGGAACGGTGTGAAGATCATCGTCGAGGAGTTTGCGCTCGACGGCGACTACATGCGCTTCATCCTGCTGCTCACCGTGCCGCTCATCTTCTGCGTGTCGCTCTTCTTCTGCATGTCGCTCGTCAACAGCGTCACGTTCGTCGTCGGGCCCGTAGCGCAGTACCACCAGAACAGCAAATTCTACTCGGCCGTGCCGCCGCCGCCGATTCCGCCGTCGGTCGGCGCGCTGCCGTACAACGACGGCGCGTCGAGCATCCACGGAGGGCTCAAGGAGACCGTGGACGAGGGCGTGCTGCCGCACGTGACGATCCAGATGCCGGTGTACAAGGAGAGCCTGGAGGCGACGATCGCGCCGTCGGTCGCGTCGCTGCAGAAGGCGATGCTGACGTACGCGCGCCAGGGCGGGACGAGCGCGATCTTCGTGTGCGACGACGGGATGCAGCTCCTGCCGCCCGCGGAGCGCGACGCGCGCGTCGCGTTCTACGCGGCGCACGACATCGGCTGGGTCGCGCGCCCGAAGCACTCGAACGAGCCCGGCGGGTTCAAGCGCGCGGGCCGGTTCAAGAAGGCGAGCAACATGAACTACGCGCTCAAGATGAGCCTGCGCATGGAGGAGATCCTGCTGCAGCTGCAGGCGGATCCCAATGCGACGCCGCACACGCCGAATACACCGGGCGGCGGGGGCGGGATGCACAGTCGTAGCCAGAGCGGGTACCAGGCCGTCAATGCCGTGGGCGACTACGACGAGAAGGGCGAGTACATGGGCCCCGGCGGCGCGCTCGGCATGCCGGGCATTGGCATCCCGACGCAGATGGGCCTGGAGGAGCGCGCGCTGGGCATGGCGGTCGCCGAGACGAACGGGCAGGCGTGGGCGGCGGGCGGCAAGGCGCTGCGCATGGGCGAGGTCGTGCTCATCGTCGACTCGGACACGATGGTGCCCGAGGACTGCCTGCGCGATGCGGCGCGCGAGCTGCACGAGTGCCCCGAGGTCGCCATCATCCAGCATGTGTCGGACGTCATGCAGGTTGCGCATCATTATTTCGAGGTGAGCCGCGCTCGCTTTCATCCTTATCTTTTCTTTGCTAACGCGCTGCTGTGTTTTGTAGAACGGCATCGCGTACTTCACGCGGCGCATCAACCACGCGATCTCGGTCGCGTGCGCGAACGGCGAGGTCGCGCCGTTCGTCGGCCACAACGCGTTCCTGCGCTGGACGGCGATGCAGGACGCGGCGTTCGTCGACCCGGCGGACGGGCAGCGCAAGTTCTGGTCCGAGGAGCACGTGTCGGAGGACTTCGACATGGCGCTGCGGCTGCAGCTCAAGGGCTACACCATCCGCTGGGCGACGTACTCCAAGGGCGGCTTCAAGGAGGGCGTCTCGCTCACGTGCGACGACGAGCTGAACCGCTGGATGAAGTATTCCTATGGATGCAACGAGCTGCTGTTCAACCCGCTCTACCAGTGGTTCTACCGCGGCCCGATCACGAAGCGCATGCACCAGTTCGTGTGGAGCCCGGTCCCGATCCATTATAAGCTCTCGGTGCTGGCGTATATGTTCTCGTACTACGGCATCGCGGGCGCGCTGACGCTCTCGACCATCAACTATCTCGTGCTGGGGTGGGCGCTGCCCATTGATGGGTACTACCTCCACTCGTGGGAAATCTGGATCGCGTGCAGCGTTGTGTTCTTGGGTGCGGGTAACTTGGGCATGACGATTTTGGAGTATCGGTTGGGTATTTCGAGTTTGTTGGAGGCGCTGTGGTTGAACATCAAGTGGCTGCCGTTCTTGTGCGTACTTTTTCTTTCTTTCCCGCTTCACCTCCCACTCCACTTCGTTTTCCTCGTACCCGTCGCTCGCTCGTCGCTCCTCGCGCTCGGACCGCTCGCTGACGCTCACTCCTTCGCAGCTTCTTCTTCTTCGGCGGGATGTCGCTCCATCTCTCAGGCTCGATCCTCGCGCATCTCTTCAAGTACAACATCCAGTGGGGCGCGACGATCAAGGAGGTCGAGATCTCCAACTTCTTCATGGAGGTGCCGCGCATCCTGAAGCGCTTCTGGGCGACGTACGTGATCTGCTGGACGATGGTGGCGGGCATCATCCTGCTCTCGACCAAGCTCGTGCCCATCGCGTGGCGCATCGACGGCTCCGCGTGGGCCGCCATCTTCCCGCTCGCGGTGCAGGTCGGGTGCCATATTCTGTATCCGGTGCGTCCTGCCTCTTTCGTTTTTCGCTGCGGTGCTGATGCGGGGGCATGGTGTAGATTGTGCTCAACCCGTGGTTGCTGCTGTTCTCGTACTAAACGCCTACGCCTACGCCTCTGCATGTTGTCGATCACCCTCCCCTCCGCTGTTGCCCTGCTAGCTAGACCCCCTCATAGACCCTGCCGCTACGGACCTCTCGCGCATAGTGTTTCCTCTGAGTTATTGCCATCGCCCCCTCGCACCCCCGCCTTCCATTCCTTTCGCTCTCTTCCCTTTTTGATCGGATCCGGGACACTCTGCCTCTGACTTGCGCTCTTACCTTTACTGTCTTTTTGACTATTTATCCGGCTCGGCTGGATTGGTACGGTTGGTTGGTAGTATGTACTGCTGCCCTGACTTTTGACGTCGTTGAAATGGATGCTGGATACACGGCGCGTGGTTTGGAGTATGATGCTACCGAAGGTGTGAAGAAGTGCAGTCGGTGGACTTGAAGTCGTGCGGCCTGTGCTTGTCAACCGAGGGCGGCCATGCCGCTCCCGTTCACCGTCGCCTATGAGGCGCTGGTGCGGTGAGGTCGCATGCGCGTCGTCGAATCAGGATTGGCTGCTTGGTGCTTAGCAGATGATGAGAGCGCGATGTGAGGGTGAGATGAAAGTTGGGAATGGTGTTGAGCGGTCGACGTCCTCCAAGCCCCTTACCTCGTCGGATGCGAAAGCCGTCGACGAGCTGCCGTGTCCGTCGAGCGGTTCAAAAACGTCCACCCTAGTCTTGGCGGCATTCAGGGCAGGCGGCCCGGATGTCCATGAGTCGCTGTGACCCCACGATCTAAGGAATGTTTCTCGCGAGCTTGCATGCATCCTCATCCTGATTGAGATCTCATATCGGGATATTCAAGTAGGTCTCGTAGGCTCGTCCCCAGCCGTTTTGGAAGTCCGCTTGAACGGATTCTCAAAACGGCTGGGCTCCAGTTCCGCTTTTTCAAGCGCCGCCATTTTTGATACTAAACGTGACTTTGGACTTCGCCAAATCGCGCCTGGCGACCTCCCACCACTGATTTCGAGTTTCCACAGGTACAGGTTAAAACACATTTTAGGCGACTTTGAGGTGATTGAGAACGAGTTCAATTTTGTCAAAGATAAATACACAGAAATGAGAGGGGGGCCTATGAACCCAAAATTTCGACTCAGAAGCACAGTTAGAGTGCTTGGAGAGGTGTTCCAACTTGACCTGCAGCAGCGCAATGCTTTGCCTATTTTCCATCTATTTTTCGAGGTCAAAATATAATCGTATCTCAAATGCTTCAAAACCCTTAAAAAGTCATTTTTAACTATGTGCCTGGAGAGGTGAAAGTTGAGTGTGGAGGGGTCAACGCGTTGCGGCTAAGTCCAAAGTCACGCTCAGTATCTAAAAGTGTGACGCGCCATGTGACGGAACTGGCTCCCAGTCGCTTCGCCAAGGCTCAGCGCAGCGATTCAGACTCCGCCGGCGAACGCCGACTTAGGTTACGAGTCTATAGGTCTCGATATTTATCACTAGCTAACTAGAATTCATGTGGGGAACGTCGTGACGCAGCTAATTCCGCTCTCACGTACAGAGTTACATCACGGCTGGCATCTTCTGAGAGCGCGGGAACACTCTCGCGGCCGCTCGGTCTCACTGGTGGGTTTCCTCCCATCAGGAAGGCGGCAAGCTCGAAAACGTGTTCTATTATGTTCCAGAAGTTCTCTGCGACGAATTTCTTCTGTTATAGGGAAGGAGATGAGACATGCACTAAAGAGTTTGCCTCAATCGTGCGGAGGGGCCGCGGAGTCCTAAAACCATAACCATTCTTGACGCTTGCCCACTCGCCACCGTCTTCCATTCATGTCCGCCACAGACATCTCCTCGAGACCAGTCCTCAACCGGGTTACTTACAAGGTCAAAATTGACGTACAACACGCCGCGCAGTTCTTTGGCTCCGAGACGAGCGTTGCGGACATCTCGCTTGACCATCTCGACCCTGTCTTTCTCGCATTTGATGCCACCTGGCACCGACTCGTTAATCTCCACCACGCGCGTGAGGGTCACCCCCCCTCTTTCGGTCGCCGCTGTTACCCCAATCGCTGACAGTCCCAGCGCCGGCCCACTGCCCGTTGCTACCGAGGACTCCCGCGGAGATGGAGGCAAGACCACGCGCGCGACCACCGTCCGTATGGAGTCCCTGCCCACCGACTTAGAGATCTCAGATCCGACATATTACTTGCTCAAATACCTGCGGTTCGCCTCGTTTCCTAACCTACGCGGAGATCCCGAGTTTGCCGTCATCGATTTCGCCAGAGAGCTCCTGCGCGCCTTGGGCTTCCAGACGCGGACCGGCCTTCTTCTCACTCGCTACCCCATGGCTTTTCTTGTCGGCAGAGAAGTACAGGTCGCGCGTCCCGACATCAGCCTGTTCGGGACCGACAACGGCATGATCCTCATGCTCGTGCAGACAGACCGCCTCATGGCCTCCCAGTGCGACGTGGAGAATCGGCTCGTGACCTCAGCGATTGCCGCCTTCGCCGCTAACAACGAAAAACTCTACGACAGGAACAAGCCGGCGCTTACGGAGATTGGTGTTCCCCGGGATCGTCATGGTTCGCTCGTGCCCGACGTTCTATAAAATTCCCGTCACTGCTGCGCTCAGTCGCGCCGTGATGACCGGGATGCCGCCCGAGGCTGCGACACACGTCGTCAATTGCGTCGTGCCTTCGTGGATGGAGGAAGGCATGGAAGTGTGCAAGTACCGTGCAGACGCTCTCCGACATCTCATCGCGTTCAAGGCCTGGGCGGAGTCTCTCTGGAGCCAATACGATTAGTTCGGCTTGTCAAGTTTGCTTCTCATTGTGTGATCATGAAATGCATGTAAATAATACATCAGCAACGTCGTCTTACGCGTCCGCATCCACTGAGCCTGGACTGTCAGGAGCCGTGAAAGGATCCCAAACAGCTATGAGGCAAAAAATCGGGCGCACGCGCAAGCCCAGAGACTCTGTACTGCTCCAGTGCTCCTTTCTGTCGCCGCCGGCCAGGCCCGGCCTTCGACCAACCTTCGACATCTTCGTTCTGGGGAACAACTCCTTCAACACACATTCAAGGAGACCACGAGGTCGAACGCCGCGCCGCCTTCTGTCCGTCCTTTGTCACACTGCGACCGGTACGCCAGCCAGACTGCCAGAGGACCTTACAGTTACTGGCAATCATGCGGAGGCCCGGCCCAGGTTCGAAGTCCGGACGGCACCGCGGAGTCCGAAACCATAATCACTCTTGACGCTCCCAGTCGCCGCCGTCTGCCATCCATGTCTTCCGCCGACTCCGCCTCGAGACCCGCTATCAATTTGTTTACTTACAAGGTTGAAATTTTTGCTCAACCCGCCGTGCAATTCTTTGGCTTGAGCGTTACGGACATCTCGCTTGCCCATATCGACCCTGTCTTTCTCGAATTTGATGTCACTGGCTCGCTCACCTCCACCATGCGCGCGACAATTACCGCCCCGCGTCCTGTCGCCGCCGTTACCCCAGTCACGGACAATCCCAGCACCGTGCCCCTGTATGTTGCTACCGAGGACGCCCGCGGAGATGATGGAGGCAATACCGCGCCCGCAACCACCGTCCCTATTGAGTCTCCGCTCACCGACGTCGAGATTTCGGATACGACGTATTACTTGCTCAAGTACCTGCGGTTCGCCGCATTTCCTATGATCAGCGGAGACCCCGAGTTCGTCGTCGCGGATTTCGCCAGAGAGCTCCTGCGCGCCTTGGGCTTCCAGACGCGGACCGGACTCCTTTTCACCCGCTACCCCCTACCTTTTCTTATTGGCCTCGACCCTCAGGTCGCGTCTCCCGACATCAGCCTGTTCGGGACCGAGAACGGCATGATCCTCCTGCTCGTACAAACCAACCGCCAGATGCCCTATTTGGACGATGCGGAGGAGCAGCTCGTCACCGCAGCGATTGCCGCCTTCGACGCCAACAACAAGAAACGCCCGAGCAGGGGCAAGCCGGTGATGACGGAGATGGTGTTCCCCGGCATCGTCATGGTTCGCTCGTGCCCGACGTTCTACAAAATACCCGTCACGGCCGCGCTCAGTCGGGCGGTGCGCATCGGGATGCCGCTCGAGGCCGTGACGCATGTCGCCAAGTGCGTCGTGCCTTCGCGGGCGTACGATGGGATGGAAGTGCCCAAATACCGTGCAGACGCTCTCCGATATTTCATCGCGTTCAAGGCCCTGGTGGAGACTCTCCGGAGCCAATATGATTAGCACTGCGCTTGTAAACTGATTCTCCCTCTATGATACTGAATGTATGCAAATTAGCAACGGCTACACTCGCGCCCTGGCACCGGCACCCAGCCCGCCTTGCAGTTCTTTCATTACATATGTTCCCTGGCGATAGAATCCGGGATGCGCCTTCCGCTCTTTCTCTTACCTTTACTGTCCCTTTGACTATTAGCCCGGCTTGGCTGGTTTGGTTCAGGCAGCAGTCTATGAACGTGTGCGTGAAGACACGATGGGGTGTTTGGTGCCGCGTGCATAGCAGATGATGAGAGCGCGATATATGCTGAGATGAAGTATCGGAAGCGCCTGGTCGGATGTGAGGACTGTCGTCGGCGAGCTTGCTGTTTCTCGGCCGCGCCGACCATCTCAGAGCTGTTGTGGAGCTCCCGGCGATACAGTATGTTCCGGATATGAAGTACAGCTCATGGCTTCGAGGAAGGACTATATTCGGGCACTTCAAGCTTGCGCAGCTTGTTGACGACGACGGCACAAGCATCGCAGCAGTTCATCACAGCATTCGCGGATGACCATGACTTAGACTGAGACCAATCCAAGTCGACTAAACACGTGCCTCCTCGCTCGCCTGAGGAACGCGCGAAGAATCAACTCGTCAAGTGTGGAATCGTTTTTGTCACAACCATTGATTCGCAGGTTGCAGAAAAATCCGACGACGAATACCGAGTTGATCGTTGGATGATGCAGCATATGTAGATATTTAACACCGTTCAAGACATGAGGAATGCTAGTCTTACAAAAAGCGACCTTTACCGCTCGGCACCGCACCGACACGGCTGACGCTTCCGCGCAAGCCCATACACTCTGTACAGCTCCTTACTGTCGCCGCCGGCCTTCGACATTTTAGACCCGGGAAAGAGCTCCTTCAACACATTGAAGAAGAGCACGGGGTCGAACGCCGCGCCGCCTGGTTCGGACCGTCCGCCGTCACACTGTGACCGGTACGCCAGCCAGAGGTCCTTCTGCGCGACGGAGCTCGACCGGCCCGCCGCAACGCACATCGTGCTCAACCTGTCAGTGGTAGACAGAATGAGCTCGGTCAGAATGCGCCACGGTCCGGACATCGGCACGTACCATTCCTTGCTGCGCTCCGGCTCGCCGCGCGTGCGGATGAACTCGAGCTCGCTCCCGGTGAGGGCCACCTCGCTACGCGTGCAGTTACAGCCGGTTTGGACGCCAATTGAGATGCGGGAAATGATGACCTCAGAGTCGGTGGGAGACGCTACGGGGGCGGGCGCCGCGCGGACGAGAGTCTGTATCTGCAGAGAGGGCTGCTGCTGTCCCGAGGGCCCTGCGACTGTCTCGCTTGCAGAAATGGCTGAATCTATCGCGTCTACGAGCATGTCATCGGGAGGGGACTGGAGGGCGTCCGTGGCGGGGCGCGTGTCGGATGCGGACTTGGCGTTTTCCTCAGCTTGCCACTGCGCGATCGACGACGGATCTTTGAGACGGGATCGCAGTTCTGCGTTCTCTCGTTTGAAAGCTGTGCAGATTGACTGTAGATGTCGTAGACGTTGAGAGCACTCCTTCAATAATCTGACGATCTATTGACAGCTGAGCAACTGGGCGCGAAGAGGCCTAGACCACGAACCTTGGGATGAAGTGGATGGACTGCCGTAAACTATTGAGAGTCACAAAGTCAGTTTGGAGTGAAAATCCATAGGCTCACGTCAAGAGGGCGCTCTCCAGAGATTTCCTCTTTGCTCATAGGATTGGCGACTGCTCTCTTGGACTGTGCACCGTTAAGAGGCCGTCAATATTAGATAAGGGATTCAACGTACGTTCTTTGCTAGGCTGGTAAGCGCATGCCGCAGCTTTTCGTTCTCTGTGCGGAGGTCGTCGTCTTCAAAGTGGAATAATAGAGCCGAAGCCGTTGCATATTGTGCGCGTTTCTGTAGAATGTGTCAGGATTGACTTCATGTTATATTCCAGCATACCTGGCCCAACGAAACAGCAGATAGCAATAGTCAGCACCCACAGCCTGCCATCGTATGGCGCCTACCTGTCGGCTCAAGCTAACGATGGTGGCGCGAACTGTGCGGCGATCTTACCTGATTTGTCTTGTCCATTCCGGAAAAAAGATAACGTTCAGGAAAATGGGTAGATGGCACGGGCCCGAACGTGCAGAATACGAGTCGATGATCAAGTCGGAAGTCGTCAAAAAGTCCGACGATGGCTCCGGACCGACTTTTCCGCTGACCGCGAAAATTAACTTCGAAAATGCACAGTCTCTTTCATTGCGCGTGAGAAAGTATGTTCTTTCGACATGGGCAACCTATCGAGTCACCCTACACTAAAAACTGTTCTCAGATGCAACACCCGCGGCTGAAACTTCGCCGTCCGGCGCCCACGCTGCCAGCATGTCCTGAATACCGGCCATGGCAACATCCTGGGAGTCTGCCGCGGGAACATCGAGTGGCTGCGTCCATATGCTGTCGATAATGTCACCAGGTGCATATGTATACGGAGACATAATCCACTCACAATTCCAACAGCGTCACGTGCATCTTGAGCTCTGAGTTCTGCCTCTGGAGCTCTTGGAGCGTGTCCGAGTTTGCTATCAGGGCACGGCGAAGCTTTTCTAGTTCTAAGTATGTGGTAAGTGTCGTCACTAAGAAAGACTAACCGTTTGGTCCAGCGTCTCGTTTTCCGCTCGCTGCGACAAAATGCGATCAGTCCATCTTGCCCGGCGAGCACCATCTTCACATACCTTCCATCCCATCCCGAGAAGTGCTCCTTCCATCCTGGACTGTGTTGCGCGCATGGCCGATAGAGTGTTCTCCTCGTACACGGCCCGCACTTCGTCGCGCAGTTTGCCTAGATTCTCTGTCGCGAGACGATGCTGCGACGCGCCATCTCAGCTATCCGGATAACAGAAAACAGACTGCGCGTACCATCCCCTCGAGCTCAGTGTTAACGCGCCTCTCATAACGCAGCGATTCCTGGGTGACGCGGAGGGAGTCTGCATCGGATCTCTGCTGCATCTGCAGAGAGGTATGCTCCTCGCGCACAGAGGCCAGCTATATAACCGGTCATTGAGTGGATGATCCAGATGGAATCGATCGCTACGTACTTCAGCGCTGAGCTCCAGCACCTTCTGACGAAGCGTAGCGTTTTCCTTCTTGACATCGTCGTCCTCGAAGTGCCACAGGAGCGCCGCAACGGTCGCACGCTCTGCTGGCTGCAAGCCCAAGCCCGAAGAATTCTGGTGGAGGGTCATTTCCATGGTTGAGATGGGATGGTTCGTCCAGTGACAGATAGGGGCAAACGGCAGTCTCGTTGCATCATCCAGACAGATTTTACATGGAACCGCGCGAGTCGATGATCACCGTGCCAAATGCACGTGTAGGTGGGCCAGTGAATTGCGGGGACGTTGCCCCGAGCGAAGTGCGCCTTGAGGCCGGGGTCTGTTCAATCGACAGCCAGATTGAACGCTCTAGAGACGTGAACGGTGAAAGGATGCAGCGCCGCCTACAGTTGACTAACAGGAATTGCTTGCGGGGTACCGAGTCCGGAGTTTCCTGCCACACAATATGGCCCGCGAAGCGTGTAATGACGACTTCGCCAGTGACTTCGGACCGGTTTCTGGCTGTTCAGTGGGAGTGTCATTTCGGCAGTCTCATCTTCAAAAAGCTCGGTCCGGATTCCGGAATTTTGAGCCAGGAAGGGAAGTTGGAGTCCATCATCTCGACACGGTGTAGGAGGTAGTATGTGAACGTTCAGACATCCAAGAGGTTACTGATTTTAATAATCTGAGGATACGGACTAGCACCGTTACGGTTGCAAAGCACAAGAAACGATGAATTTTTCAATTAGCCGGATATACAGAGCATCGAAGCGCGTATTATTCAAATATTTCCACAGTACAGTCCTTAATGAAGTCTTCGAGGTGTCTATTATCGTATCCCGGAGGCTCCACATGCCGAGTAATCAGTCGTCTGCGCCCCGGAGCGCTACCGGGTCGTTTCGCCGACATGAGCTTTCGCGCATCTTCCACGACCTTGGTGTAGGTTTCCTGGGCCTCAGCCTCGCGGTCGGCATCGGGGTAACTTCCATCAGGAACGGCGAACGTCAACGTTAGACCGGTGAGGTGGTGCAGCTTCGCGAGCTGGGGTATGCACGCCGTTCGCCACTTGGCTACCGCGTCGTGCGTCCGCGACGCATGGCGCAACTCGAGGTGCTTCAAATCCGGTGCGGCCTTGATGAGTTCTGCCAGGCAAGTCATCAGTGAGCGCGAGGGGAGAGAGTATCGAGAAAATTCACTGAGCACGTTCTTCGGTTCGGACCAGTCGAACATCCCATCGAACCGTTCCAGCGATTTGCAGCCGGAAAGTGCACCCAGTAGCGCGGCGTTACTCGCGCCGGCGCATCGCACATGCGTCGCGTTCGGGCAGCACCTGACGAGCGCGTGCGCGTCGGAGCCCACAGCGACGACGCGGACAGAGTCGAGCGAGAGTTCCTTAACGGCGGCGGAGAGCTTTCCTGGCTGGTTACAGCCGAGTACCTGAATTGTACGAAGCGCTGGCAAGGTGGACAATAGTGACGCTAGGCAGGAGAGCGTCTCCTCAGTCTGCGACGACGTGACGGAGAGCGAGATCGACCTGTGACGCGAAGATTTAACGTTAACGGCGATGAGCACAGCAATTGTGCATACCGCACATAAATCCGCAGGCCAGGAGTTTCCGCCAGGCCCTTGAAAAAGCGTTGAACCTTCGCCATGACATACTTGTACCAATTCCCGCCTTTGGCCTGGGGGACTAGCACGCAATCCAGACGTTCCCACAGCAGCGGGTGCGCACACTTTCTGAGAGCTCGGCAAGTCTGCGAGAGGGCACGTAGAGTTTCATTCCGCTCAGCAAAGGGGTACAGGACCGCTATGTCGCCGGGAGGCAGCACGTTGTAGTTCAGGCTGAGCGGTAGAACCTTCAAGTAGGATAGGATTTCGTGGAAGAGCTCGGGCGCTAGTGCTGCCAGGCGTGGAATTTTTCCGGTGGCGGCTGGGTAGACGAGAGCCTCGACGAACGGCGCTGCGTCGGGTACGGGGACGGAAGCCTTAGAGCGCGCAGAACGACGGGGCGGCATCGAGCAGATGATTCTAAGGGGAGCAAGGTAAGAGGGCTCGCCACAACGCGTTTCCGATGTCGCCAGCAAAAAAGCCGGATGGTACACAGCCAACGAGCGCTTTGATACTTGTGTCGGAGTTCCGGAGTTACTTGCGTGCTTTTCTTTCCATCCTCTCGCCACGTAACTTCGACATTATATCACGTAACTTCGAGATACTATACGAAGCTTGTGGGTATATGGTGTTTCCACTGGGCGCACTGCTTGACCACACCAACGACCGCGCATGAGACAGCTGCTATAGATGTACAAGGATCCTCTCTTGAGTCTTGACGGATGGGCGATTGTATATGATCTTCGACCGTTTGTTGCTCAACGCCACTCGGAGGCAGTCTTCTTGGTTTAGTCGTCGTGCGAACAGGCACTGCGTGCTAGTCTCCTTTTTAGACTTTACGAAGGAAGATACCATTCCAAATGTAAAGTCTCAATTGCGTGCCAAGATCATTCTATGAGCTTTCATATCGCCTGCTTTCGAGCTTCCTAAGTAAAATCATTCGATGAGTAAACCTTTCAATGGTTATCGGGTCCGACTCAGAACGGGGTAACGGCTGGAAAATGTCTGGAAAAGGCAAGATTGTCAATGTGCCAGCGCCGTTGCTGTGCAGTGAACAGCGGTTCCGGAGTTTGCCAATTGACTCCAGGCTGACTTGTCCCTTACACCGTCGCTATACCTAAACCACGCCACCGTCTGCCACGCTCCGCACCCCACCAGCAACAATGTCGCGCTATACGACTGTGTCCACCTCGTATTCTTCGAAGCCGGTTGAGGTCGACGCGGCCTTTCTCGTCCAGCCAGCGGCAGACTCCAAACCGATCGAGGTCGAGCGCGCGAATTTCAACAAGACCGCACTCAAGGAGCGTCGGAATGCCTACGCTGTTGTTATCGACAATGTGCTCTCGCCCAGCGAGTGCGCGCAGCTCATCCATTACGCCGAGGCAAGCAGCACGAGCGATCCTGCGTGGCAGGTCGCACTTGTTAACTCTGGCCCGGGGAGGGAAGCCTTCATCCCCGAGTATCGAAACTCCCAGCGCATTATTTGGGACGACCAGCGCATGATGGACCTACTGTGGGCACGGTGTCTTGCGGCGCCGGGGGTTGAAAACGATATCGTGAAACTCGAGGGAGCGGCGAAGGCGCACGTTCTCGGCCCGCAGGCAGCGAAGAAGCACCAACGCTGGCGATTCACCCGTCTCAACGAACGTATGCGCTTCCTGCGTTACGAACAGGGCATGTTTTTCCGAGGTGAGTCACCTGCATCGTCTCAAGGTGTGTCATCTTGATCGTCTCATCTCGCTGCTCCGCCAGAACACTGCGACGGGTCTTACTACGAGCCAAGAACGCAAGAGAAATCGTTCTATACCCTGCATCTCTACCTGAACGACTCTGTTGAAGGTCTCGCCGACGACAACAAGTTCTCGATCCCCCAGCAGAAGAGCGGATTGTCTCGGTTGGTCTCGAAGATTTCTGCCACCCCTCCGTCGACTGTGGATCAGAATGGGAAAGCAGAACGCACAACAACGCTTCGCGGCGGAGCGACGACGTTCTATACGGACGATATGAAGGCGCAAATCGACGTTTTCCCACGTGCGGGGCGAGTGCTGATATTTCAGCATCGCGCACTTCTACACGCTGGCGCTGACGTCTATTCGGGTGTCAAGTACACCATGCGCACCGATTTGATGTTTGAGCGTCTCGGCGAATCAGACGATCGAATGCTATAGCTGTGCGCGTTATTGTTTCGTGCTCCTAAATAGTTTTTCTGAATGTTGTCTACCGGACGCGAGCATCTTGCATCGTAGGTCCTGTGCACGGTCTAACCAGACGAGAATGTGCGGTCTCTTCCAATTACGGTAATCAAGTAGCCGGAGTTGCCGACTTTTGTGCTTGCGCGATCCGAAGTCCGCCACGTTTCTTGTCACAAACCGTCGTCGACGGGCGTCGCGCGTATGGTAGCTCACTTTCAGAATTTCGCTTCGTCCACTTTTAACACCTACATTGCACATGCTGGCCTTGTCAGAACCACGACTTCGCGGCTGGAGTTATTCGGCTCCCCCGGTGCTGCGGCGCGCAGGCGCTCATCTCCCCGTTCCGCAAGCCTTCGTGCTTCGCCCACGCTTCGACCTTTATCTGCTCGAGACCACACAACACCGCCAAATTGCGCGAAGGACGAGCAATACAACCAAGTTCCAGCTGCATTCAGATTCGCACTTGATTGCTTGATTTTCTCCATCCTGGTTCTACCTCTTCTTTCTGGTTCTGGCTCGCCGCCGACGTTGATAGCTGTCAAGCGACTGTGCAGTACGCAGCACCACTGCGGTCCATTCTCCATGGCCGGCGAACCCAAGTCCGCAGCCCAATAGCCCGGCAATCATCAATCGGCGGTCTATAAATCCAAAACACTCGCTTTGCTGCCACTATACACTGATTCAGCATTTCCAGCTAGAAAGCGTTGCCGGCAATGCTCCCTACGATTCTCATCGCTCTGCGAGTCTCCGCATCCGCGTATGCGTATGTCTGGCCGTCGCCGAAGCTAGAAGGCTTGGACGCTTCCCGGTGGGACCAGGAGGGGTACAATGCCGGCGCAGACTTCGTCAGAGGCAACCTGGATGGTAATTGTACCAGGTTCATCCAGGGTCCAGAGTTCGGACGCTCCAATGCGGCGGATTGGATTCGTGCGGTGAGTTCCTTACCTTGACCCTGCGTTTTCGTCGCACACAGACCCATCTTCATGCCAGGCCTATCACGACATGGCTACCCACAATATCGCCGACGGGACGGGCGGCCTGGACGGGTCGATCTTCTTCAAGGAAGAGCAGTCGCGCGGAGAGGTTCATCCATCCATTCTCATTGACGCAAGGAAAACTCATTTCCCTGCTAGAACACAGGGAACCACTTTCAGCATACTCTTGTGTTCGTATCATTTACAGACCTTCGATACGTATCCAGTATGTGTCCTCGTCAGCTCACCTACAGAACTCACATCTTATTGCAGTCGCCGATTCTCTGGCCCTGCTTGCCATTACTGCCATTGAGACCTGGTAGGGCTCTTCTACAGAGTCGTGATGATGGCCTGACGCCTAGCAGCGGTGGCCCCGAAATACCCTTCCGCGGTGGACGCATCGACGCAACCGGGCCTGGCGCACCCGGAGTACCCGAGCCTCAACAGGGCATCGACGAGCATATTGCTAGTTTCGCGCGCCAGGGCTTCAACCAATCTGAGATGATCGGCCTTGTTGCTTGCGGGTACGTCCCGTTTCGCCGCCCAGCTTGCTCATCTGGAGCTGTACCGGTCGACTAGCCATTCCTTCGGCGGCGTCCAGCATTCGTTTTTCCCGCAGATTGTCCCGGATCAGAACGACCCCGATAACTTAGACGGCAACATTGCCTTCGACTCGACATTCGTTCATTTCGATAATAACGTGTACGCAGTCAGTGGGCACAGACGCGAGTTCTAATTGCCTGCAGAGCTACCGAATATATACATGGGACAACCAACAACCCGCTTGTCATCGGCACTAACGATACCAACAACTCTGATAAGCGTATATTTGGCAGTGACAATAATGCCACGATGTCTAGGTATGTGGAGTCTTGTTTTGTGCTTGCTTATTGATTGGGGCACCAGTTTCGCGCTCTCGCCCGAGCTCTTCGCAGCGACGTGCTCGACGCTCTTCGCGAAAATGCTCGACACGGTTCCGAAAGGCGTCCAGCTCACCGAAGTCATCCAGCCTTTGCCTGTGCGGCCGACCAAGTTCGCGCTGTACCACGTGGGAGATGGCACTATCAGGCTCTCTGGAGACGTCCGAGTGAGCAGATGTCACCATTCAATTTAGCCTACGTAGATTGACGCGCTTGTACAGCTGTTCGACGTCGCCGAAAATCCACAGCGCACTGTACGCCTCCTATGGACGGATCGGGAGGGCCGGCCCAGTCAGCCCGCCGAAGGGGCTCTCCTGCTGCATACGCCTGACATGGTGGGCTGGGCACAAGGTCGCCGTCGGACGTCGATGTGGTACTCGATCCAAGGCCCGTCGGGCGAGAAGTTCCTCTCTCTCGACGCGGAGACATCCATCTCCAAGATGAGCTTCCGCATTGACGAGGGAGACGGCACGCCCGTCCGTATCGAAGACCAGGGTGGCCTGGGCTTCGTCATGCAGGATGTAGTAATGTGGTCGTCGGCCAGCTGCGGGATCAACGTCGTCGACCCGGACTTCGAGAAGCCCACGCTCCTCAAGTACAAAATTGCGGTGCGTTGTCCCTTTCTCAGCTTCACCATCATTCTGAGCTATCTTCAGGTGCGGAAGGGCAGTAATGTGACACGGCTCTGGCTTGAGAATATCCGTTTCGACCCTGCAGCTATCAGTCGACCAATTACCCAGCATTTCGGTGCGCCGCCGACGTCGGACGCGGCTTCCGGCACAGATCCTTACGAGCTTTGGACTGTGGACTTTGAGGCGCGCTTTCCCGGGTTCATCGAATCGCAGGTTATCATGGCCGAAGTGAACGGTCAGCTTGTAGAGACAGCGAACTCACTCAGCGTACCCGACTTGGTGGAGTGTTCATAGAATGTCTAAGATCTCTCGTTCTAGTTCGTATATGGGTAGCAATGGTTATATTACTTTGGCATTTTGTTTATATTGGCGCAACTGCCTGTGGGACAGACATATTAACGTGTCATTTAAGACCCAACGTGACGCCGAGGACCTTCGCATTGCACACAAAAGATGCTGCATAAATCGAGATTCATTGATGTAACTACAAAGCGAGTGTAACTGTCCACATTAGGTACTCGCTGCGCCGATGAGTGAGACTCAGCCAACGATGTCATCTGCGCATCATTGGCACCCTCAGACTGCCGTCTCCGGCGCGACAGGGTCACAGGCGACCCTCGGCCGTCCCTCCCACTCTTCTGAGGACTGCAACTGCATGGTCCACGCAACGGGGGCGTCATCTGGACCCACAATTCTTTCGATCGGGACTTTCACCGGCAACGCATCTGAGGCCGCGCCATCGACGAAGAATGCAACCGACCCGCGCAACCGGAGCGGCAGCAGCACGCGCGCGCTGGCCTCGCAGCGCCAGGAGGACAGCTCAACGCGGCATGCGGGAAGGGACCGCGGGATCCGAAGAACGGCGTGCGCCGTGCGGCGCGCTGGATTGGAGATCGGCGCTGGGTTCCTGACAGACACGCAACGGGAACGTGTTAGTCGCTACGATCCCGAAGCGCAGTTGAATGGAATCGCGCGACACACTCGAGGTTGAATGCCAGCTCGACTGTCGCGAGGCTGTTTTGGATGTGCGGGACGGAGAGGTGGACGTCCAGAGGCGAGCGGTGCTTGGGCGCCGTGTGCGCACGCGCGAGTAACAATGGTGACGTTGCTGCGGGTGAATTCAAATACTGCAAGAGTATGCGAGTGGGACACAGGGCTCACATTGCGCGCTCAGCGTGTGAGACGATGAGGCGCCCCGTCGATAAGTGAGCTCTGCGAACCCGTCTCTATCGACGACTGCCAAGTCAGATTGCAATGTGGCGTTGTGTACGGTGCAGGTCGGCGCTGTCAGCTCGTCAACATGTGTTCTAGGCTGAGAAAATTGCACAAACCGTCCTGAACGACGGATAATCGCTTCTGCGATACGCAGACGAGCATCTTCTCGTACGGCGAAATGTGGATCGAGTACAGCGAGGCAGCATAAGTCGCGGTCCCGTAGGCAGAGACCGCGTCCCCAAAGACTACGAGTGAAAGGATATTCAGTATTCTGCCTTTCGGAGCGTGAGAAAAAGACGCACGCTCGTTGAACGAAGCATCGGAAATGGGAGCGCAGCTTTCGCCGACCTCGTCGCCCGCGGTGAGCACAATTTGGTCCTCAACTGCACCAGCAACAGCGACAGACAAAGCGAGGGATAAAACCAGGCGGTGGTGCTGGCGCATGGCGGGAGGGAGAGGGATGGGCAAGGGGCTGGGCCGCGCGCGATCCCGCTTGGCTAGCTGACTATCGGGAACAGGAGGCTGCTAAAGGTCCCGCGCTAATACGGACCCGATTTGTCCCTTGGGAAGACGCAAATCCGCGTATTTGACAGCAGCTCACGAGACGTGTCTGCCCTGGAGCACGCTCAAATGTGAATTGCTTTGCGCATGGGCTAGGACCGAACGGGAGCCATCCTGTATGAACAGACCGCGGCCTAGGAATGGGGTCTGAGGCCAGGCATGGCCTGTATTCTATTGTGGAGTCTAGGAGTGGAAGGTAGAGCCATGTTGGTGGAGGTCTGACGACCGGATCGGGATACTGAGGCAAGCATGCACATATCGGCAAGCCTTTTGCGCTGGCAAGTCGGTAAGAGAAGGAAATAGAATGTGAGGTACCTGACAGCATACCCAATGCATGAACAAACAAGATCGCCATGGCCGGACAATCGTATTGAGTGTCACCAGGGCTCAGCGCCTCTGGTGGATAGGTTCATGGCAACCGCATTGAATAATGATCGTGTTTGAGATGTGTTGTGGGAGGCGCTGCGACGATCCCGCAACTCCAATGCGAACCGGCCACGCTGAAAGTCGAGAGGTCAAATGCGGATCTGTCGGTGTTTGAACCTTGCGTCCTCTTTGGTGACGAGCGCTGTTTTCAACCGAAACCGTCACTCAGCGGACCACGTTCTCCTCATAGATATTGAAAATGATTATATCGGACTCAAAGAAGCTGAGCATGCTGTTTCAAAGACCTGCGACTCGGAGCCTGATGCATTTCGATCTTCCTGTCCCGGAATAACGTTCATTTTGCTATGAATCACGGTATGAATCGTAGTAAACGAACACTCCGAGTCATGGCAGTTACGTGCGGCACTTGAACTACAAGAACGCACCTGCGCGCTTCGCCCGTAGCTCATCCATCTTCGACCCCCTTCAATATAGTCGAAACGGTCGCTTTCCTTTGTGGCTGCTTGGAAAGACGAGATCGTGACTGTTTCTCCTC
This sequence comes from Auricularia sp. M13, assembly GCA_037042915.1. Taxonomy (NCBI): domain Eukaryota; kingdom Fungi; phylum Basidiomycota; class Agaricomycetes; order Auriculariales; family Auriculariaceae; genus Auricularia; species Auricularia sp. M13. The sequence continues at coordinate 1,801,455 of CM073203.1, read as the reverse complement.
GGAGCGCAGTTAAAGGCTGGTGCCAAACACCGAAACAAGCTAGCCATGTGTCCCCGGCATCCGAGGGAGGTTGTACAATATCTAGGGAAAGGGCGACAGACCGTTGTTGCCCCCACTAGGCACTGCACCGAAGAGCTCAATAAGAGCCAGTCGTCAGAGAGGACAGCAGGCTTCACAGACTCACATCGGAACGCTGTGCTGCGCATGATCAGCATTGTTGAAGATCCCCCGCCATCACTGATACAGAGCGACGTAGGGCTCAAACCTAACCGGGGGATTCGAATTAGTAATCCCTAGGTTCTCCGTTCGAAATTACCCAGGGGCGGGAACGGCACCCAGAATTTCGAGGATATATTAACGGATAGTCATCTACATGCATTAGAAAGGCACACCAATCATGAAGAGGTCTTTGTATTCTTGAAATGGTCTGAGGGAGCAGAGTACAAACGGCAGTCTTTGTTTGCATACGGTGGCGCTGCCACCATCTATCGTTCGCCATGCCTGTACTCCGGGGTCACTGACCCCTGCAGCAGGTGCTAGGAGGATAGCGTTGGAATGTCGTGTCCGTCGAGTCCGCAGTCAGTCGTGCTCAGTCGATGCGTCCACAAACTAACATTGTCTCGTATAAGTAAGACTACAAGTTGTGATACCAACAGCATTCCAACCCATTGAACTTCTCGTCTCACCCGCTTACTACACCAAGATCCGCCGCACACTCATTATGGCAGGCGATCCCAACCTTACGGTGAGATGAGAAGGCAGCAGTCTCCCTTTAACGAAGCTGAAGTGCGGAATTCAAGGCGTCGTGCGTCGACTGGGGCAAGCCCAATTCCCCTTTCGACAGTGCGCCGCGCTCCAGCACCCTCACCGCTCCGCCTCCTCCGGCCGCGTCGACATCCTCCGAGCAAAATACTGCCTCTTCCCCGCCTGGGGACGAGGTCAAAAAATCCGGACCGAGTGGCGCCTCGCAGAGCGAGTAGCTGCGATTAGCCCTAACTCATTGTACTTGTCATTTCGTCGAGAGTCTGTAGCTGTAGTCATTTGGAAGTTTACTCGATCCGTATCATACAAGTCTATCTGTGATAGCATGCCTTAGCGAACACAGAACCAGTTTCAGTGGCATCGCCCTAGAGTACTGTAAAGCTAATAATTGTTACCGCGTCACGCGTCACGGAGGACGCACGGCCCGGTAATAAACGCATTTTGTAGCATGTCACGGGCTGCTCAAGGTAATAGGATGTCACAGTCTTGCAAGGACTGATTTCTCATTTGTGACCTCCGGGAGCGGCGCGCCTTCGGCGCGCAAGACATATGATTACATAAAGTGGATCTATCACACGGTATGTTGCAAATCGGAGTGGTTAGCACCTTAGTTCTCGATAAATCACCTGGTAGTTCTCGATAAATCACCTGGTGAGAGCATTAGGAGACCTGATAAAGTCTGGAAACCAGACA